>JAOXJP010279096.1:0-19630 GCA_025762735.1 Platanus orientalis | reverse complement strand
ATTTTAAAATCAAGAAATCGATTAAGATTTGAATGAAGAATTTGTCTTTATGAATATTGAAATCTTTAATTCAAGAAAATAGTAAATAACCCAAACAAGAACAAGATTTTAGTAAGAATAATCAAGAAAAAGAAAGGAGAGAGAAAAGATAGAATAACAAGTTAGATGGGGAAGAGAGATAAAGTAAGAGAGAGAAGAAGCACTTATGTGAGAGAAAAGAAGGAAAAGTCCAAGCACTACTCGTGGCTTTAATCTCTAGATTTATTCATCATCAGCCACTTATAAGTCTAGTTGATTGGCCTTTATAAAGCCCCAAATAATAAAATAACCATAACTGACTAAAATACCCCTAAACTAATGGCTGTACGGTCAGCTCTCTTAATGCACGAAAAACTTAAAAGAAAAACCAAAAACTCCTAAAACTAACATATAACTCCCTCCCCAATTGGCATAAGCCTTATTACATTAAGTTCTATCAATAAAACCCAAACAAACATAAATAAAACTAACTCTGATTAGGTGGGCAACAAGCTTTCTTCCTGTAATTCTCTTTGAACCTTGGCTTTGGTTTCCAAAGAGAAGATGTCTTCTTAAGCCATTGAAGTGCTGTTACATTAGGGGGGGTTGGGATTGGTCATTTGAAGGAGAAGAACTTGGTGCTTTTGACGAAGTGGCTTTGGAGGTTTTCTAGTGGAAGAGGTAGTTTATGACATTCCACTATTCTTAGTAAGTATGGAAGCCACCCAAATGGTTGGGATGTCAATCCTTCACACTCTCACTTGATGTCCTTGGTATGGAAAACCATTATTTATTTGTTTCCCTTGTTTGCTTCTAATCTCCGATTTTCTGTGTGTAGTGGTAACTCTGTTTGTTTTTGGATGGACCTTTGGTGGGGGGACCATCGACTCTCTACCTGTTTTCCAAGACTTTTCAGGCTTTCTGTTAAAAAAGAGGCTTTGGTTTCAGAGACCCTTTCTAACTTCCCGTCTGACCCTTCTTAGAACATTAAGTTCTCCTGTGACTTTTATGATTGGGAAGTGGATTTGTTAGATTTTCTTGTGTATTTCTTGAATGAGGTCATTTTGTCCACTTTTCCAAGACTTTTCAGGCTTTCTGTTAAAAAAGAGGCTTTGGTTTCAGAGATCCTTTCTAACTCCCCGTTTGACCCTTCTTGGAACATTAAGTTCTCTTGTGACTTTTCTGATTGGGAAGTGGATTTGTTAGCTTTTCTTATGTATTTCTTGAATGAGGTCATTCTATCCACTTCCTTCCCGGATCAGAGGATCTGGGTATTGGAGTCTTCTGGAAAATTCTCCTCTAAGTCCTTTATATTCTCCATTTCCCAAGTTAATAGTTTTTCATCTTCATTCCCGTTCAAAAATATTTGGAAGCCTTTCTGTTCCCAATTAGGTTAAAGCCTTCGCGTGGACTGTGCAGATCTCTCCTCATCGGTATGTGCAATGCGGAAGTGATGGTGAATCTATTACTCATATTTTCCTTCGTTGCAGATTCTCAAGGGCTATTTGGGACTATATTTTTCTTAATTTTAACTTGCCATTGGGTTATGCTGGGTGAGATGTTGGATTTTTCGCTCAATGAAACTCTTGGGGCTTAGGAGAGTGCGGTAGGTGCTTTTGAGCTTGTCTTGTTCATGCGGTTTTGTGGGGCATTTAGAAAGAACGAAACCTTAGAACTTTCGAAGGGAGGCAAAAATCTTGCAATGAAGTTATTGACTCTATAGTGCGGGAAGTTGGAAGTTGGCTCTTTTTGTTAAAGGAGTTTAAAGGGTTAATTCTATCTGACTTTATAAGGGATTGGAAGAGCTGCATTTCCATCCTTCCTCCCTCTTCCCTTTGGGCCCTTTTGGTGTGGCACCCTCCTCCTTAGGTATCCTTAAGCTTAACTTTGATGGAGCCTCTAAAGGTAACGTGGGTCCAAACAATTTTGGTTGTATTGTGCAAGATGCTCACGGGCTCATTGTTCAGGTGGTTGCATGCCTTATTGGCTTTTGTGACTCTACCAAGGAGGAGGTGATGGGGCTTCTTATGGGTCTTCAAGAGATTAAAAATCTGGGTTTTTTTTTAATGATAGTGTGGATGGAGACTCCAAGTTTGTCATTGGGTGGGACTTGGGATGGTTCTTGGAAATATGCAAATTTAATCCATGAGATTTGGGAGTTGGTTGGTTCCATGAACATCTCTCTTGCTCATATTGTGAGGTGTCAAAATGAGCTCGCTGATCGTATTGCTAATTAGGGTGTGGGGTTGGATTTTGTTGTTAGTACCAATGTAATGCCGCCTAGAGTGAGGCCTTTGGGCTGCCATGCCATGTTGTATTATTATTTTATTCTCGTCCCTTTGGGCTGCCATGCCATGTTGTATTATTATTTTATTCTCGTCCCCTCTTTCTTTCTTTGCTAATAAAATCATTATTTATCCCAAAAAAAAGGAGAGCTTTCAAAATAAAAGGCTTCTTCTTCAACCATAGTCATAGACTCCCATAGAGCTACTACATACAATGAAAAACACTGGACTTTGGAAATCTCTTGCAATGCAACCGAATCTAGCTGGTTCTGGATTACCAAAAGATGACCCATCGAAATTTAGTTTATTGGATCCACTTAGGGAGGCTTCCACCCCAAAACAACGACAAAGAAGGTGCTTATGTGGGAGGAGCTAACGCACGTGCACAATTCTTGGTCTGGCATGTGGTACATTGCTAGTGATCTGAATGTTATAAGACACCCTTTTGGGAGGGGAGGTTGTGTCTTTTTTGATTTGTAGATGAGGTTATTTGCTAAATTTATCAATTCCCATGCGTTGATTGACGCCCCCCCCCCGTGGGGGCAGAGTACACATGGTTTAATAATCAAGCTAGGGCAGCCATGAGTAGATTGGAGAGGTTCCTTTTCTCTCATAGTTGGGAATTCCATTTCAAGCAAGTACAACAACTTGCCCACCCTAACCCGGCTTCGGATCACATTCCCCTATTGCTCAAGCATGAAGATTGTAGAAGGGACCCGTCTCCTTTCCGTCACGAGTTTATTTGGTTGGAGGTTCCAGGGTTCAAAGAAAAAGTTGAGCAATGGTGGGGCCATCTTAGATTTGAAGGATTAACGAGTTTCTACCTTGCTAATTGCTCAAAAGCTTAAAGTGTTAAAGCAGGAAATCAAAATCTAGAATAAGGTCGAATTTGGAAGAGTGGAGGCTCATAAGGAAAGCTGTATGAAGAAATTGGAGGTTCTAGACGCCCGGGATCAGCAAGGGGTTATGTAGGAGAATGAAAATATAGAAAGGGAAGAAGTGAGCAAGCGTTACACATATTGGATCCGATTTGAAGAGATTAGTTGGGACAAAAGTCAAGAGTGCAATGGTTGAAAGCAGGGGACAATAACACTCGGTTCTTCCATCAAGTTGCAAATCATTGAGCTAGAGTCAATGATACAAGCAGGTTGCTCATTAATGGTGTTTTGGTTGAAGATAGGGATCAAATTGGGGCAAGTGTATCAGAGCATTTTGCTAACCTTTTCTCGGATCCTTATCCTAATTGTCCATGGCTTGATGGAATTGACTATGACTCCATTTCGGAGGAGCAAAGGACTAGGTTGGAGCATCCCTTTGAGGAAGAGGAAGTTTTATTTGCTTTGTGCAGCCTTTGTGAAGATAAGGCCCTGGGATTGGATGGATTCCCCATTAAATTCTTCAAAGTCTTTTGGCATGTGGTGGGGTATGGTGTGATGATGGCCCTTGTTGAATTCCATGAGAATACAAGTCTCTATAGATGTCTTAATGCCTCCTTTATATGTCTTATTCCTAAGAAAAAGGGGGCTGCAGAGATCTCGGACTTTAGACCTATTAGCTTATTGGGTGGTTTTTACAAAATTTTGGCAAGGATCTTGGCACGTCAGCTTAATGAAGTGTTGGATTTTGTCGTATTCCCTGGACAACATGTATTTATAAAGAGTCGCCAAATCCTCGATTGTTCCTTGATTGCCAACGAGTGCCTTGATTCCTGGTCCAAGGTTGGTACTATTGGACTTATTTGTAAGGTGGATATGGAAAAAACTTATGACCATGTTAATTGGAATTTCTTAGATCGGGTGATGGCCAAGATGAGCTTTGGTTGCAAATGGAGATTTTGGATTTGTGTCTGTATCTCTTCTATCTCGTATTCAATCTTAATCAATGAGTGTTCTAAAGGTTTCTCGCATCCAGCTAGTGTTATCAGAGAAGGCGACCCATTATCTCCCTTATTATTCAATATGGTTATGGAGGTGCCGTGTATCTTAGCTCTCAAAGCTGACAATTTGGGTATGATTTCTGGGTGTAAAGCTGCTGATGGAGCCCCTTCTATCCCCTTGATCCAATTCATAGATGACACTTTATTTTTCCTTCAGGTAGAGCCCTCTCAGGTGACGAACTTGAGATGCCTACTGTTATGTTTAAGGCTTCTTCAGGTCTGAAAATCAATGTTGACAAGAGCAAGCTTATTGGTGTTGGTCCAGTTTAGAATGTGCAAGGCCTTGGGCGAATTTTTGGATGCCAAGTGGAGATGCTTCCATCTTCTAACCAGGATCTACCCCTTGGAGCCATATCATTGAACGAGTGGAGGGTCGTTTGAGATGTGCCTTGTCTAATCATCCTATCTACTTCATGTCTATCCTGGTGATGTTGGCTTTGATAATTTGGAGCATTGAAGGGGCTATGCGTAGATTTCTTTAGAATTCTTCCACTAAGGAGAGAAGCATTCATCTTATGAGTTGGATCAAAATCTGTGCTTCATTGGAAAGGGGTGGTCTAGGAATCCAATCCTTAAAAATCATGAATGGATCTCTCTTATTCAAATGGATTTAGAGGTTTGGCGAGGAAAAGACTGTAGTTTGGAGGGCCCTTATCGTTGCCAAATATGGGACGTATGCTATGGATTGGACTAGCCTACAACCGACGATGCTTATGGTTTTGGTTTTTTTAAGGCTATAGCTGTTGGGTATGATGAATTCAATAGACATATTTCTTTAAGAGTGGGATATGGGACCCAAGTGTGCTTTTTGGTCAGTAGATGGTTTGGTGCCCCTCTTAAGGATGCGTTTCGTGCTATATTCAAAGTGGCTCACCTAAAAAATGGGACAGTGGTTGATCATCTTTTCAGAGGTGATGGTTGCCGTGCATGGAATGTGCATCTTAGACGACCTCTCAATGATTGGGAGGTGCTTCAAGTGACTTCTCTTATTGATCTGTTAGAGGAGGCTCCTATGGTAACATCATATATAGCAGACAACAGAAGGTGGGAGGGTGCTCCAAATGGGTCTTTCTTGGTCCGTGAGTGCTACTAGAAGATGGCTCCTCATGAGGCTTCTAGTATCCCATGCCAGACTATTTGGCACTCTGGTATGCCGTCTAAAGCCTGGTTTTTACTCTGTCTTATCTATTGTAATCAGCTTCTAACTGTTGACAACCTAAGACAAATGGCTTTTAGATGGTGAACCGGTGCAGTATATCTGTATATGTTACTTAGACGCTGAATTAGTCAATCATCTTTTCCTCTTCATTGCAGGGTTGCAAGTTTGACATGGGCCTATTTTCGGCATGCCGATTTTGCAGAGTTTGGGTCGCTCCCCCTTCCATGCCTTTGCTTCTTGATTCTTGGAGAGTCCAGTATTTGGATGATCTTTCTCCTAGAGGCAGATCCCTTTGGGTGGTGATCCCGGTTGTCATTTGTTGGGTTATTTGGAAGGAGCTGAATGAGCATGTCTTTGAGGACTCGTCTACTCCGGAAGCGCTTCTCTCATCTTCGGTTTTCTCCCTCTTGTTTTTTTGGGTGTCCACCTGTCAGGCTTTCGTTCTGTAACATATCTGGATTGGATTTTTGGATGGGATGAGTTGATCTCTCTTTAGGGCCTTTCTCTTTGGGGCACTGCTCGTGCTTTTATGTTGGGCTTTGTCCGTTTGCCTTTTTTCTTTTTAACATATTTCCTTGCTCTTTACCGATCAAAAAAGAAATAAAAAAGAAAAAAGAAAAAGAAAAAACAAAAGAAATGGGAAGGGGCCACTCTCTAATAACATCATTGATAGTAACTCCTTTAACTCATCAGAAAAACCAACTAGGATGCCACATCATGGGTAATGGAGTCCACTACCATATACCATTCACTTCTTGAGCTCTTAGATATCCACTTGTTCTTTCCCTTTCATAATCCCCACACAAACCCATGAACTAAGGCCTCCATAGGACCCTTCCTAGTGCACCCAAGAAACCACCATTCCATTAGGATGCGAGATCCATAAAATGAGACGATTTCACTCATGATACTCTCGTCCTAGAAATGGAATGCTTCTAAATGTCTGTTGAGAATCTACGATGAATGAAGATGTGATAATTAGATTCTTCATCTTGCATACACAAACACACATATATGTGGAGAAAGAGCCTTATGAGGCTGTCTCCTCTGAAGCACGTCCATGGTGTTAATCCAATTTTGGGTAGTAACCCATCATAAGGTTTTGATACAGGGAAGTACTAAGGGTTTCCATACTTTTCTATGAAGGGAAGGAATGGCTTGAGGGAAACTTTTGATGAGGAATGAGAAAAAAGATCTACAAGAATAAAATCCGGAAGATTTGAGAGTCCGTATTTTTCTATTAGGATCCTTGATAGATAAAAGAAATCCTTGAGGGAATGGAGGAGGTTGGCTAGATCATCAATTTCCCGATCAAAAAGAGCTCTAGAAAATAGAAGATTCTGATAGATGCCACTCTAAGATTTGATAAGAATGTTGGACACAAAGATGTCTTTTTGAGATGATAGACGGAATAATCTTGAAAAGGACTCCAAAAGTGGTTGGTCACTCCACTAGAGATTTTTCCAAAATCTATTCCAATGCCTTGATCCAACTACAAATTAGGAATGGGGGAAGAAAAAGGGGAGCAATTGTGTGATAATTTTCCAAGGAGATAAGGACAAAAAGTTTGCATTCAAGTTACAATCCCATTCATTTAGATCCAAGCCATACTTGTTGCAAATTTTAGATTTCCAAAGACTTTCCCTCTCATTTGTAATATCCTTCATCCGACCAATCCCTAACCCACCTTCCAACTTTGGTTTACACACATCCTTCCATTTGATAAGATGGTCTTTATGATCACCATCACCTTCCCACAAAAAATCCCTTTGACATTTTTTAATTGTTCGAGCAATCTAAGAAGGCATCTTGATTAAGGATAAATAGTATACCAGGATATTTTCTAAGTAACCTTAATCAAGGTAATTCTACTACCCATATTTCTTTCAACTGGTCAATTTTTTATTAACCTTCTCAACAACAGGATCCCAAAAAGCAATAGATCTAGGATTTTTCCTCAGCGGCATCCCAAGATACTTCAAAGGCCATTTATCAACATCACAGCCAAGAATGCGTATCTGAGAAGCCTAGAGTCCTTGACATGATTTTCTGCTAGACTTCATTTTCCCAAATTGAATTTATGGTCAGAAATTACCTCAATAGCTTTTAGGACAAATTTAATATTCATAGTACATTCCTCTTTCGCTTTCAGAAATAGGATAGTATCATCAACGAACTATTAAGTGTGATACTACAGGACTATTGCTACCCATTTGAAAACCCGCAATGAGCCCTTCCAAATATTCATGTCTTAAAAGAAAACTCAAGACATCCGCCAAAAGGATGAAAAGAATATGAGGCAAAAGATTGCCTAATTCTTCTCAATGATTGGAGAAAGATGGATTTCCAATGTAGCCCATGATCCATTTAATCTACCTACACCCAAAACCTTTACACTCAAGCTCTCATTCGAGGAACCCCAAATCAAACTTGTCGAATGCTTTTTCCAAGTCCACTTTACAAACCAAACCTGGACTTGAAGATTTTCTTCTAGCTCCACATATTTGTTTGCAATGAGAATACCATTAGTGATCTGTCTACCCCTTATGAACATTCATTAGGAATTTGAGTTGATATCACCCAGCACAGATCTTAGCCTAATGGATAAGACTCTTGCAATAATCTTGTAATGATATTTCATCGGTTTTTTCTTCTTATGTTCTCTTCTTATTGTTTACGTATTTTCTATATGATTCACATTGTTTTAGTTGGTTTGATAATCTACATAAGCATGTGAGCCTGCCACTGTATAAAAATATTCCCATGTTTCTTTTTATATTTTTTAAGGGTTATAACAACCTTCTCTTCAATATAATATCCTCAGTGGTGCTATTCTTTATTGATTTATTTAATAAAAAATTCTATTTTGTAATTTTCTATTATTTTTCCATAAATTCATTGTAATCTCTAATTCTATCTATCATTCCATGACTTGTATTTTCTTATTTTTCCGTGTTTTCTCTCTTTTATTGATAGTTCTTGCATCGATTTGGTATCAGACCCAAGGTCCCAACACTCATAGCAATTAGTACTGGTAGAAACTATAGGAGAAGACTCACAGATTGGCCAACTAGATCATATCCTATTGGGACTTGTAGAGAAGATGGATACTCTATCCGATCGTATAGAAATTTTGGAGAAGTGGAGGACTAGTAGGGTTCAAAAGAAGAAGATCTGGCCTTTAATGAATCCTTTGTGTAGCAAGAGGACAAATTTAAGGAGTATGGGTCTTTTACTTGAATTTGGTTTGTCATTTTTTCCAGCTTCTAAAGAAGAGAACGAGAGTTGGCCGGACGCTAACCCTTTTTCTTCTTTACATTTGAATTAAATGTAGAGATAATGTTTGTAAACTCATTATTGAGTGGGGAAACACTATGAATGTTGTCTTACATCGAATGTTAATAAGTTCCAATGACCAGTGGAGAAGCATCAATGACCTTAAAAGGTGGCATGGGTTAATAATATTTCTTCCTGTTTTACAAAGTGTTTGCCCATCTTTGAATTGTGTCATATAAAGATTCAATTTGGTGTGATGTGGTTCCCATGAAGGTCACACACATCCTGTTAGGGTGACCATGGTCTTATGATAGGGATGTGGAACACAATGGCAAAACAAACACATACTCATACGGATACCTAAACAATGAATAGGTCATTCTCAAGTTTATGGATCTAAAAGCTTCTAGAAAGTTGCAGATGAAGCAAAAGCAAGACGAAACTGATTTAAAGGTCTCTAGTATGCATACTTTTTTGGTGTATTGTGGGGGGCTTATGGATGAGGATGTTCTTTCGACTAGGGCATAAAATAAGTAAGGATATGGTAAGTGTTGAAATATATTAATTTGTGTATCTTCTAACACATTAAGGTTTTGGGAGAGTTGGTTAATTCATTGCCAACATGGTATCAGAGCAGGTTTTGTCACGAGTTTGATTCCTGGTGGAAGTATTTTTCCGGATGTAATGTTGTGTGTGTGTGTGGACTCATGTCTAGCTTCCCAAGTGTGTTCCCAGAGAGAATAATGTTCCTCTTGAGGGAAGGTGTTGAAGTGTATTAATTTGTGTATCTCCTAACACCTCAAGGTTTTGGGAGAGTTGGTTAATTTATTGTCAACAATAAGCAAGTTCGTCAATCTTTTGCTAATACTAAGCCTAATGGATACATATTAGATTTTCATGCTCAACAGTCAATCTTTGTATAGAACGGTGGGCATGAGAAATTCCTTATCTGTTTCAAAGAATGCTAATGCGGAACAAGAAACAACCCATACTCAGATTTGATGTATTTTGCAAGGGTATTTTGGGTTTAATATTTTTGTATGGCAATAATTTGTGATTTTGTCAGTTTTAGATTAACCTAGGTTATTTTATTGTTAGTTTGGGGGGTTTTATTTATTTCTAAGTAGAATAAGTTTTATTTAATTTTTAGGAAAGTGAATATCTTATTTCTGTCACTTTTTTTTAGTTTTATTTTGGGAGGTTAAAACTTACTCATTTGGCTTGATTTTTGTGTCATTTGAAAGGTTTTTTACTTACCTTTTTCAATGAGTCCAAGATTTTGAGAATCCAATGTGATTTGGGAAAGTAATGGCCAAAATACTGGTAGGACATTACTTTGTTAGGGGGAATAAGCTATTTTAGAGTTTTAGTTTTTTAGGAACTAGAAAATACTCAGGATATTTTTTTTGGGAGGTAAAAGATCCGACTTTATTGAACAACAAGCAAAAAGCACGAAAGAAAAGGGATCACTAGGTAGGTGATGCCCCCATAGAAAGAAAGCAACAAACAACAAGAACAACTAAAAAGAAATAACAAAGGCAAGATAGAGAACGACCCCCCTATCACTACATACACCTCCGCCTGCCATAAAGCATCCCACCCATCCATATCAAAATCCGGATCCACCACTATCCATTTCATAAGCATCCTATGAATGAAAGTTCGAAGTTCCACTTCTGATTTGAACTTATCCTCAAATATCCTGCCATTTCTTTCTTTCCAAAGCCCCCAACAAATTGTTCCGGTAGAGGGTGCCAGATTAGGAGGGACAATCTATCCAAACCGGAAATCATCCAACCCGAAATCAGCTCATGAAACAAATACAGAAAAGTCCAAGGAATTTTGAAGTGAGAAATGAAGAAAGCCCACACCCTTTTAGCCGTAGGGCAATGAATGAGGATATGGTTCACAGATTCCTCCTCCATTATACACATGATACACATATTCACCAAATTCCAACCTTTATTTCGAAGATGATTGAGGGTAAGAATTTTATCCAGGAAACAGTTTCAAATGAAGAACGACACTTTAGAAGGGATCTCCACTCTCCAAATACTTTTAAAAGGAGCCAAACAATCAGTAGCATTTAATAGTTTCTCATATAAAGATTTAGCTGTAAAACACCCTATGTTATTTAGAACCCAAACCCACTCATGTCTAGTCCCCTGAACTGGGTCGGAATTGCCCAACAAGCCCAACAAGTCCACCAGCTCTCAAACCTCCCAGTCATTAGGGGCTCTCTGTAACCCCGGATCCCATACCCTCGAGTTCGAATCGAAGCAAAGAGCCACCCTTGCCCTAGGAACGAAAGCCAACCTATAGATGTTCGGGTAAGACAACCTAAGAGGGTTATCACCAACCCACACATCTGGCCAAAATCTAATGTTCCCCCCATCACCTAATTTAAACCAAATCCCCTTCTAGAACGTCTGTTTTATTGCCAAGATAGACTTCCAAATGCCATACCCATGGACATGATTATTGATGAATGAATGGAATTTCAAGGCCACAGTTGCTTTGTTCTTTGGTGTGACTCTAGAATTTTGAAGGTGTGATGGTTTCAACCCTAGTATGTGACTCCTAACTTCAACTAGTGTGACTCTAGTTGGTATCCTCTTCTCTTTTTCTATTGTTTTCCTTTTTTTTCTTGATAAAGTTAAGAATATATTCAAGAAAGAGGTGATAAGATATCCCCCCAAATGAGGAGAGAGGGTGGCCCCAACAAGACAAGGCTATAGGGGGGTATCACCTCTTACAATATTAGTCCCCTTCTAGTATCTATAATAGTCCAACCCTCAAATACCTTACAATTTACAGCCCAAAGGAAACACAACTCTTTAGCTTTCCTAAGAATAATATAAGAAGGTTCCGCAAAATCCTTGAAATTCTGATGATTCCTTTCAATCCAAATCGACCGCCAAACAGCCAGCAAGAATAAACGCGACAAGACCACACCCTTTTTATGTTTTGATGGGGGGTACCATTGCTAAAGGAAGGCTAAGCAATTGTTTGGGCTGACCCATGAAATATTGGCTTCGAGAAGAATAACATCCCATATCTCGCACACAAAAGGACAATATACAAGAATCTAGTTGGTAGATTCGACATTTCTTTTGCATGAAGGGCACACATTAGTGAGAATGGGGCCCATCCTTTGAAGAAAATCGAAGGTGGGAATCCGGGTCTTCAAAGCTGTCCAAACTTTGGATGGTGCTTTAAGGCTCCATATCTATTTCCAATTAAAATTCCCCTCCACCTTGCTCACCAAAGTCTGATATGAAGATTTCACCGAGAAGTTACTATCCTTTCCAGGAATCCATCTTCCTCCCTCTCCAATTCCTTATTCCAATGCTCCACATAGCCCATAAGGCTGGCCATTTGGTCCATTTCTCAATCATTCAAAGCACACCTAAGTTGAATGTTCCAACTGTTTGGGGCCACATTGGAGTTCCAATAGTCATGCACCTAAGCATACTTGTTAATGGCTATGTTGAAGATGAGAGGGACTTCATATGCTAAAGGTTTTGGACAACAACATCTATTAAGCCAAACAAGAGTGTCTTTACCACTCTCTATGATCATAGCAACAGTTTTCTTAAACCATTCCAGTTGCATATAAATACCTCTCCATAAACTTACTCCATGAGCAACAGTAACTTTTTTTGTTTCCCACTTTTTTTTTTTGTTTCCCATTTATTTGTTAAGCCATATTTCCTGACAATAACTCTTCTCCACAAACTATTATCTTCCATCCCAAATCTCCACAACCATTTAGTTAGGAGTGCACCATTGAAATCCTTGATTCTTCTAATGCCCAACCCACCAAGCTTTATCGGAAGATATACATCCCTCCAGGCTACCAATTGGAAACCATTTGGATCTTTCCACTTCTCCCACTAGAATTTCCTTTGCATTTTCTTTATCTAATCCACGACCGATGATGGGATCAGGAAGAGGGATAAATAGAAAGTGGGAAGGTTAGAGAGCATAGACTTAACAAGCATAGCCCCTTAGATAAATACATGCCCTTCCAGCCAGTTAGTGTTTTCTGGTATCGATTGAGTACTGGGGTCCAAAATTCCTTTCTTTTGAAAAAAGCCCTTAGGGAAAGGCCTAAATAAGAGGATGAAAGAGAGTTCTCCTGGCAACCCAAAATCACTGCCATAGTTTCCAGATTGGGCACTTCACCCACTCTAAACATTTTGCTTTTGGATAGATTAATCTTAAGATCCGACACCTATTCAAAGCATCTGATTACACATCTCAGGATACACATTTGATTTATAGAGCCCTGGCATGATATCAAAGTGTTATCCACAAACTGAAGGTGGGAGACCACAACTCCATCTCTGCCAATCGGGATTTCATCAAGCAAGCCGCCTTGGAAAGCTTTAGCAAGCATCACCCCAAGAGCCTTAGCCACAATCAAGAAAAGGAATGGAGATAGAGGATCTTCTTGCCACAACCCCTTGAACTCTTTAAATAGTTTATAGATTCTCTATTAAGAAGAATAGAAAAAGACACTGAGCGATTGTACTTTTTCATCTAATTCCTTTATTTTAGCCTGAATCCCATCATTTGCATCATATAATCAAGGGACTCCCAATTCACCCTGTCATAGGCTTTCTCAAGATCTAACTTGCACAGAATTTCACTAGACCCTTCTTTAAGGATGGATTCAATACCTTCATTAACATCCATCAAGAATTTGCCTTTCTTCAATAAAAGCCCTTAGGAAGCCAGAGATAACCATATGAAGAACCGATTTCAGCCGATCTGCCAAGAGCTTGGATATGATTTTATAAACACTCCTCACCAAGCTTATAGGTCTGTAATCACTGATTCTTGCTGCCCCTACCATTTGCGGAATGAGGGAGATGTAGGTGACATTACTCCCGTAGTCCAAGAACTCTTCTCGAACAAAGTCCCATCATACTTTATAAAAAGCCATGGAGAATCCATCCGGCCCCGGCACTTTATTTTCCTTGTAATTTTTTTTAATGTAAATTCTCTATTAAAGCTCCAGATTGGAGCTTTGGTCCTGCATCAAATGCCTTAAGTCCAGTAGTTATTGACTAATTAAAGATAAACTTTGAAAGATTAATTTGCAATTATATGAGCAATATCAATTTGTTGGAATCAAGTTTTTTAAATTTAGGTAGATTTGATAGGAATCGAGAACATTTTAGGAAGAAATCCAAGAAAAAGAATTCTTGGGTTCTGAATGGGCACACAAAAGGAATTTGTGGATTCAACCAATGCTGCTATTAAATTTAGAGGGTTCTTTTAGGCCATGCAACTGGAATGGCCACTCCAGATTCCAAGGAGTTTGTGAGATTTTGAAAATGTCCTGTATCTGTCTCACTGGAGCAGATTTGGGATGTTTGCCTTAATTCTTTTATTTAATAGCATAATTTAGTTTTGTCGGCCTGATTTTGTTATGGGGTATTTTGTGGTGAGAGTGGTTTTGTTTTATTCCAAGGAGAATAGGGTTCTATGAATATGAGTTGATCCATAGAGTCAAAGTAGGTTTTGTTTAGGAATCCTATGTCTGTCACTTTTCTTGAAGTCTTGTTTCTGGGGGGTCAAAATTTATGTGTTTGACTTGATTGTGGTTTAATTTGAGAGGCTATTCAATTATTTTAATGAGTGTAAGGTTTTGCAAATATGATATGATTTGGGGAAGTTATGGCCAAATTTTTTCACTTTGTGATGGGAGTTACTTATTTCAGAGTTGTAGTTTAATTGGAAGTTTTAAGAGTAGTCTATAAATATGGAGGAGATAGAGAGGTGGGAAAAAATGGATTGCATCGCGTACTATAACCTTCTTTATTGGGCTGGGCCATAACAATCTCATCACAATCTTCCCGTTTTCTCTTCTCATTGACTGTCAACAACAGATTGGTTTAAATTGAAACCGGTTAGGTTGAAAGCCATGGTGAACCAGCCTCTGCTATTGACACTCTTTCTAGAAGGAAGTTTAATGAACTGATGCAGGATGCATGTACATGTGAAGCAAAATAGAGATCTTTAGGAAATTACACAAAGCAATATAGAAGTAGAAACAAGATTCGTATTCTTCGGTCATGTTCTCTTAAGCTCAATCAAGAAATAAAGTAAAGATCCTATTCTAATTGTGCCTAACGTAAGACCAATAAAGTTCCAAACTGGAATGAACCAAACCACAAATTATCAAGCCTAAATTCAGAATTAATAATCAGCCAATCACACTAATGAAAACCTTGATAACAAAGAACAAGTAACTAAGTGGTTGAAGATGAAGTAATAGTAGGATCTCCAAAGGCTGTGACAGTAATCAAAGGGGATAGCTTTCTGTTTAGTTATAGGGATAACTAAAACAGAAACTAAAGGTTCCAAACACCTACCCGAGAGCTAATGATAGATAAGCTACTAATATATTGATAACGCAAGGCTACTTTTCTGAGGATCAGTTTTCACATTTGCATGTAAGCTTCAAAGGTTAGGAGTATGGGTTGTTGATTCAGGAATTAAGTTGGGACAAACAGGGGATAACAAGGGACTGATCAGGTTTAAATAAAAGTGGGTGATAGGCTGAATTTAGAGATTAACAGGGAATTAACTTGGACTGAATAAACAGGGATAACAGGGTAACAAAGGCTGCATGAATAGGGTTTAATTAAAGGGTAAAACAGCAACTGAACAAGGTTCAAAACAGGGCCTATTGGTGGTGCCTTCAGGTCAGGTTCTACAGGAAAAAAATAGGGGATAAGTTATCAAGAAAAAGGTAAGGATGGTATAGGTTTCAGGTCTGGAGAACACTTAAGAACCCAGGTATTTCAGCACTGAGAAGACTTAAGAAAACGGCTCAAGACCCCCACTCGATAACCCAAAGGATTAGGGTTGCAGCCTTCAATTTTAGAACTGCTATACAGACGCTAGAGATTGCTGCAACCTATATAAGAGAAGGGTTTTGGGTTTCAGGTGCAGCAAACAGCAAGGATTGATGCTTATGGGTGCTGCAGGCAGTAGAACAAGGGGGTTTTGAGTTCAGGAAGGGAAACAGAGCGGGGTTTCTGTTCTAGGGTTGCTGCAAGCCTTAGGAGATATAGGATTTGATAATTTCATGGTCAGAACACCAAGGGAAACGTATTAATGACTGCTGCAGCGTCTGTTGTGGCCTATTCTTGGCTTTTCAATGGGAAAGCAGCAGGGGAAAAGCTTATGAAAAGGATTACAGGTTTGTGGGTTGCAAGAAAACCTTCATGAAGAGTTCTTGATTGAGTTTCAAGGTCCTTTAAAGGCCAACAGAAAGCTAGGAAGTTTCAGCACATACAACTCTATTAAAAACTAGTTTCTTGGCTCAAGAACACCACCAAATAAATAAAAGAGAAGAAGAATTAGATTAAGACATGAATTTGCTGGAACTACCTTACAAATCAGGGGATCTTGGATTCCACTAAGCTAGACAAATCCAAGGAATCCTCCTATGGCAAACCACTCTTGGTTTTGCATGCTCACAAGGAAGAAGACAACTCCAAGGGGAGAAGAACACCTTCAGCTGATGTGCAGAGAAAACAAGTCTTTATTTCAATGTTGCATTCATAAAAACTGAACATAATGTTGGGTATATAAAGGCCACAATCAACCCTCTAAACCCTATTTAGACTTTGACTCCAACTCCTATTTCTATCACAAGTAAGGACTCCTAATTACAGTCACTCAAAGATAAACCACTAAGGATAAGAAAATGTAGACATAAACAAGTAATCCTAATAAGATAAGGACTCCCTCATTAAATCCTACTAAAACATAATGATAATGTTCAAGATAATCTC
This sequence comes from Platanus orientalis, assembly GCA_025762735.1. NCBI lineage: Eukaryota > Viridiplantae > Streptophyta > Magnoliopsida > Proteales > Platanaceae > Platanus > Platanus orientalis. Next base: position 3,139 of record JAOXJP010279096.1, on the reverse strand, counting down.
TAATAAATCTAATTAAAATATAGAAGATAATACTGCCTCCATGTATGTCACACGATCCCTACTAGAAATCCAGCAAGTCACCATCATGTGGGGCCATGTAGGACCCACCAAACTGTACTAGTCAAACCACAAAGTAAGAGGGTTCCTCCGACACTGTTACATTCTAGTGCCACATGTCATGATGTCCTTGTCATGAACATTGCCTTGATTTTACACTATTTTCTCCTTGGTGTGATTTCAGTATTGAAGGCACTCATTTTTTCAACCTTGCAAGATGTTGATTCCTTACAGAAACTCTAGAGCTGATTCCTTTGCTTCTATCTTTTTATTCATCTCTTTTTATATTTTTGATATCTATTTAGTTATATGCTGGATATTACATTCTCTAAACACATTTCCTTAGTTGGTTTGATAAAATTTACGTAAGCATACCAGCTAGCTACTCTATATCCATCTGATACATCCATTTCTTTGTTTGGGATTCTAACAATCCTCTAATATCCCTGTGGCTGCTTATTTGCTGATTTAACAATTAAAGCTTTTGCAAATTTCTATTCATTTGCCACAATCTGGTTCTCAATTCTATGATTCTATTTAATGATAGTATGAGTAGGTCTAACCCTATTTTTTCGTGCTTTCTCTCTTCCTTCGATAGTTTGTGCATCAATCCACTTCTCAATTTCCTTTGACAATAAATTTCTTTGTTGCTCTTGTTTTTCCTCTAATACCACTGTAGTTTCTTTATGTGTTTGAGATTGTTGCTACAAACATACATATTTACATATGCCATGTCACCTACAAAATAAAGCCTCTTTTTTGGGCATTTAAAAAAGACGTGAATTTAAACTTTCAATGGAAAATATTACTAGGAGCATGGTGGCCATATAAGTGGACAGCTTAAGTGAACTTGTGGTTAAGCCAAAGGGTCCCATATCTGATGGATGGTTCGGATTGGCCACTTCATCCGTTCATGCGGCTGAGATAGTAGAGGTCACCTAGCAAAGAGATCCAGGTGACCTACCGAAATGTGTTCATCTCAACATTTCTAAAGGTCTATATATATATATATATATATATATATATGAATGGTAGGATTTTAATTAAAAAAAGAAGGGATGTGTAAGCTAGTATATCCTCTTTTGTTCCTTCCAAATGCTGTTTGTGGCAAATTCCATTTTTCCTGCCGTCTACACCTTTTATTGCTTTGTTCCTGTGACCAGTGTCTGAGCTAATGCTAATGGTGATCCCCAGGCCACATAATCCTGAGGTATGCTCCTGGCAATGGAAGTCTATCTGCTACTGGAGAATCTTTGTGTGCATTTAGAGAATAAAACCCGCATTATAATCTTCTCTCAGTACACATCAAATGGTTTCCTCAATGAAAACCCTTCTTGGAAGTAATTGTTGGTGGGGTGGGAAATGGGAATGGGAACTTGAAGAGAATTGATGTTTTGGTGACACATAAGTAGATCTGCTGGTAGCTGGCAGTGATATTGCAGCCATCGAAGAACTGAAGGATTAAGTTTGGTAGGTTTTTGGATACGATGGTCACATGTATCCTCTTTGGTTCCTTCCAAATGCTGTTTGTGGCAACTTCCGCTAATCCTGCCGTCTATACCTTTTATTGCTTTGCTCCTGCGCCTGGTGCCTGTGCTAATGATAATGGTGGTCCCCAGGCCACATAATCCTGAGGTATGCTCATGGCAATGGAAGTCTATCTGTGACTGGAGAATCTTTGTATGGATCTGGAATTGGATCTAGAGAATAAAACCTGCATTTATGATGTTCTCTCAGTACACATCAAATGGTTTCCTCAATGAAAACCCTTCTTGGAAATAAGTGTTGGTGGGGTGGGGTGGGAAATGGGAATGGGAACTTGAAGGGAATTGATGTTTTGGTGATACATAAGTAGATCTGGTGCTAGCTGGCAATGATATTGCAGCCATCAAAGAACTGAAGGATTAAGTTTGGTAGGTTTTTGGATATGGTGGTTCCTTTGGGTCATAAAACACTTATATCAGGTTGACGTGTCACACTAAAAGAAGGGATTCTTATTTTACCATGAAGTTTTGTGTTGAATCTTTCTAGAAGACTGGGAAACTTATTCTTTGATCTATTGATCTACCCATTTAGCTTCATCATCAAACTATGACATAAGTTCAGAACTTTACTACTGATTGTAAGATGTATTAGCTATTGGTTGGTGGGTTTATTTACCTTAGCATTGCCATACTAGTGTTATGTTATGCTGTGAGTCTAGTTAGTCTCTGGGCATTCACCACTTACAATTCATCTTGGTTTCCTTTACTTGGTCCTGTGGTGTTTTGAGTAATCTGGAGGATGAGTCTTGTGAAACTTGGATATTCTTCTTAAAAAAATGAACATCAGAGGTATTATGAACTACAACTCTGGTTGTTACACCTTTCTTTTAGGAGGTTTATGGTGATGGAAGTGGAAGAAACATGCTTTGGTGGGGAACTTATGACATTTGTGATGATGGATGTGATGTTGATGAGACTGAAGGCCCTATTGGGGGAGTTAGATTTGTCTATAAAGCTCTATTGTGACATTAAGGGACATCAATATTATCACTTTTGGTTTGGTCTTCACACAAAAGGATTAGACACATTGAATTGGACTGCATCTTCATCAAGGAGGTGGGGTTCAAGGTGATCAGCCCCTTGATATGTGAGCTCTCAGTATCAGCTAGTACAAATTGTAGTGCTTTGTGATGTAGGATACCTGAGAATTAGGCTCCTACAAAAAGTATGATGGGATTTGAAGAGTTAAAGAAAGAGTATAAGAATTCATTTTAAAAGAAATCTAGATCTTGAAATCAAGAAACCATGAAGATTCAAGAAGACTAAAGAAAGAATTCAAGAGTGCTATTCTTGATAAAAGAAAGGAATAGAAGAGAATAAATTCAAGAAAGCAAAGAAGGAATTAAGAAATTAAAGAAAGAATCAAGAAAAAAAAAAAAGATAGTGGAAAAGGGCAAGAAAGGCAATTTTGTAATTTCTGCACAAAATTTAAAAAATACTAAAACACCCCTACCGATTGTTAGAATTTTATGAGATTTTACAAGGAGTTAGATGACCTTTAGAGGGATTCCCATACAAAATTTCATCGAATTCTGAGG
>JAOXJP010279085.1:0-24088 GCA_025762735.1 Platanus orientalis | reverse complement strand
GTCTTCAAATTCTGATACTTTGGATCACCCTTGGGAGAAACTTCTATTTCACCCATCAAATAGTCTTCTTTGTTTTTACTTTGAATATAGATAAGAACAGATTTGAATCAAGTAAGATAATTTGTGCCATCAAATTTCACAGTAGTGATTTGGACGTGAGAGGAATCTCCAACAAGGGAGTCTTTCAGGTCACTCTTGTTCGATTCCCCAGAGATCTGGCCGGTCTTATGAGATTCTTTTGACATTATTTAATCCAGGAGCAACCACCAACAATCTATATGTGATTAATGCACACTGGCTACACAACAAACTAAATGTAGTAAGCAACCCCAATACTAACACACCATAGGTTAACGTGATATCAACATGTGGATACACACCAAATACACCCTAATCACTCTTAGGGACACCACACGTACGAACTTCTGACATCTTTAATGTTGAGTAGTTGCAAAACAACATCTAGAGAAGGTCAGAGGAGTCGACACATGAAGGGACACGAGATTCAGCCACATGGTGTCCAATCTAGGCACAAGGAACATTGCCTTGATATTGGTTAGATACAAAACAGTGTCTGGAGTAGATCAAAGAGGTTGGCATGTGAGGGGACACAAGATTCTGTCACACGATATCCATTCTACTCACAGAGAGCATTGCCGACTGGTGTGTGGTTGTAGAACACCCTAGTTAACAACTAGGGTTCTTTAATGGTGTTGTTTGAAGGTTATTAGGCTTTCAGACACAAGCCTAAGCCTGTAATGACGAATAGAGAGAGACGTCATTGTCATTCAACGAGATCTGTTGTAGATCTCTTCAAACTCTACCAAATTGAGTGGAAACGAGTTGTGGATGAGAGCTACGACAAAAAGACCATTCCTCTTGTAGCATTCAAGACAAAGAACTCCAGATCTGGTCGGATCGACGATTTTCATCAAATTTGAGGAGATTTCAGCCCGGTAGAAAAATGGCTTTAAAAAATAGTTTTAGGCTTAAAAAAATCACCATAATAAACCTCATAAAAAACCACACTAGGCCATTGATAGAGCACAATGGGAAGATGCCAAAAATTTGTTGTAGAATATTTCCAAAGCCCTCAAATACATTTAAATAAAGGATATAGAAGCAAATAAATCAAGAATAGAGTTTAGAAACAAACAAGTATCAACGCAAATTTAAGAATCAAAAAATAAAATCACAAAAAGAAGATTAGAATGATTTAGAACAAAAAAAGAGGAGACAATAAAAGAAAATAGCCCAAAAGGGTATTTTTGTAATTTTTGACAAAATATCCGAAAATTACCTAAATGCCTTTCTAACATGTTAAAAAATTTTGAAATTTTCATGACCATATTTAACATGTGTCAATATTCTACAATTAAAATTTCATTAAATTCCAACAATAATTGATGGATTAAATTGAAGAATTTCATAAACTTGAAGGGGCTTTAATGGAGGTTTGAAAAGATGAGAGAAGAAGAAGAAAGAAGAATAATGACAGAAAAAAACAAGAAAAGAGTAGTATAGAAAGAAAGAGAAAGTTAGGAAGAAACTAAGAGAGAGGAGAAAGAGAAAGAATAAAGATATACCTTGAAGGAGAGAGGGAACTTTTGGCTATACCTATGGAAAAAATAGAGAGAAGGAGAGCCATGAGTAGCATCAACTTTTGGAGAAAGAGAACATGGCTACAGCCACATCTTGGGAACACCCAAATCTTCAAAAACTTTATTCTTCACTATCAAATTACAGGGGAGGGGTTGTCTTTAAATAGACTTACAACCTTAAACAATTAGAACTTGCTAAAATTAGAAACTTTATAAAATCCTAAACTTGTTAACCAAGTTTTTTAAAACATAAAAACTTTATAAAAACTTACTTTTCCAAAAAATTGAAACTAGTAAAACTTAAGAATTTCTAAAAACACTGTTATTATTTTTATTGACACTCCCTTAGTAATATGGTCATAACTTTCCCAAATCACCTCAGATTTGCACAATCTTGGTCTTGTTAGAAAGGTAATTGAATAACCTATCTAATGACACCAAAATCAAGCTAAAAAGTCAAGTTTTAGCCATAGAGAAATTGGGTCCAAAGTGAAAAATAGGATTACCACTAAAAACCCCAAAAGATTAACCTATAGCATGATTGGCCTTATTGCAAAATTACCCACCTCCTACAAAATTGGAATTGATCCCACATAACATTTAAATCGTGCCATCTTATGTGGGGGTGCATACATAAGTCGCATGATGTTGTCTGCATCAGCCATGTCTTCAACTCGATTTGACCCCTGTATGGCCTGGTTGATTGACACCAGTGTCCGTACGACTGGCATTGACCCCTCTTTGTCTTCAGGTTTCTCCGATGATCTTGTGTGGCTTTAATACCAAGATGAAAGGTGGATCTGTACACCTGCAAGAAGGTTAATAGTAAGGAGAAATAGAGAAGAGAAGAAATGAGAGGGAGAGAGAGTTACATGAGAATGGGGGAATCGTATTAGGGAGTAATATTAGAGAGTAATCCTCTCTATACGAGTTATTTATATTAATAGAGAGATTGTATACCACAATGTATGGTATACCATACATATACATGTATAGAGTACATTTGACAATACTACCCTTCATGTAATATTTCTCAACATGTGAGGCTAACTAATATGTGCTTGCTTTGCAAAGAAGTTGTCAGTTGATCATCTTTTTATGCATTGTGGATTTTCTGGGGAGGTTTGGTTTGGTTCTATCTCATTTTGGATTTGCTGTGGGTGTGTTTCCTAGGAAAATCATGGACCTTAAAAGGCGTTGGCATCTTGATGCCTTGAATACCCATTATTGGATTTTATAAAGGGTGCTTCCTTAATGCTGTTTGTTGGAGTCTGCAGGAGGAGAGGAATTAAAGAACCTTTGAGGATGATTTTGTTTATGCCTCTAGGTTGATGTATATAGTGTAGTTGTTTTTGGGTCCTCAATTCTTAAGGAATTAGAAGGCAGCCACAACTGTTGGGATTTTATAATTAGATGAGAGTACACTTAAGTGGTCATTGGGGTTGTTTGCCCTGCCTAGATTTTCTAAATTATAGAAAGGGGGAAAAACTGAAAAAGATAAAAGAAAAGGAAGCTTTGGTTGACAGGGTGTTAAACGGTGACATGGAAAAAATGAGCACAAATAGAAGCTTAATGAATGTAGAGCTATATTTTGTTACAGATTTTATCTGCAACTGCTTCTTCACTATTTCTTCCCAGTTTTAGTGGATTATTTGTTACTCTATTGTATATTTTCTGGTTAGCTGTTAATTTGGCCTTCAATTACAAAGCTTACAATTATGATAATAGCTTGGATGCATTGACGTAAAGCAATTATTATTTTTTACATTTATTTATTTTTTTCCAAATCTTTGGGTAACTTGTATAATCGCTGCTATGAACACATTATACTCATTGGTTCATTGTGTTGGCAGCACACACCTCGAGTTAATGGAGCAATTCCTGATGCAGATGATGCAACCTTAGATCATGAAAGATTGTCAGAGAGGTTGTGATTTTTATAACTAGAACTGTGTTAGTAAATTCTTCTCGATTAACAATTTACTGTTCGCTTTTCTAAGGCTTTCTTTTTCTCTCCTTTGTGTATGATCCAAAAGTTGAGACAGTTTCTGTGTTAAAATACATCTACAGAAATTACAAATAGAAACATTTGGCATTTAAATAGGCATCTGAGACCCTCCCAACCTAACTCAAAATATTAGCATAAACATGATCCAGCACTGATGTTGATATTGGGTAAGGTTTGGATCTTCCTTGGTCCAACCTTGTTTGAGTAGCTTCTCAAGAGCATATTCAGTAGGTGAACTAGAATATGGTTGGCTCCCACACACTGAAATAAACAATTGTACTTGTATACTTTTTGTCAGTGATGCTCATTAACTCACGAGGCTTCACAACATGGTCTCACTTAAGGTCATTGTTTTTGTAATTATGGTTGACTTGTCTTCATTTGATCCGTAATATTTTGGCTTCCCATCAGGTTGGCAACTTATGGTTTGGCAGAGCTGCAAATCGAAGGAGACGGAAATTGCCAGGTTTGATATTTATAGTTCTTCCCTTATTTATTTAGCTTTGTACTTTTTCCCTGTGAACTTTTAGTTTCATGTTTATTTGGTTTTCTCTAATCATTTGAAGCTTTATTCCTATTGCATCTTTGAACAGTTTAGAGCTTTAGCAGATCAGTTGTTTCGCAATTCAGATTATCACAAACATGTTAGAAAGGAGGTCGTGAAGCAGGTGAGCTTTGAATGGATCTTTTCAAACATTCTCAATGCTTCACTTATTATAGAGTTAACAAAATGGAAATTTGAATATAAAGGATTATAAAGAAGGCAAAGGATAAAAGAAAGTTACTGTCTCTTCTAACAATCCTAATTAAGTTGAATTCCTGGTTTCAGTCATGGCTTTGGCTTGGAGTTGTGATATTTTCAGCATTGACCATTGTTTAAGCTTTTAGAGAAGATGAGAACCTCATTGCAACCTGATTAATGATTACTATCAAGGATCATTCAGACTTCACCTATAAAAAGAAAAAAAAATCATTTGGACTTTGGGTATTTTACTTTTAGATTATATAGATCATTTATCATGAGGAGTAATCTCTCTCTCAAATATATATATTTTTTTATGAGAAAAAGAATTTATTGATAAGAGGGGATAAGAAATCCCCTAAAAATGCAAAAAGAGAAAAAAATAAAGTGGGAAAAATAAATATCTCATGAATATTTATGAATGTGGTTTGTCCCTTTTTGAGTGGTCCAATGTTTCTTCGGGAGTTTAGAAGTCAAATTTAAGCAGAATGGCTTTTTGACTTTTTCCTATTTATTTTCCATTTCCTTCGGGGGTCCCACTTTCCCTTCTTTTTATACACATTACATACTTTATATTAATACAATTTTCAGTCACCTACAAGAAGAGGGTAATTTTCACTTTGTCTTCTGAGGTTTCTAACAATTAGAGAAACCTCGTGTCTGACTCACTTTAGCATAAAAAGTTTTACATCAGAAAATTGATTTTTTTTTTCAGGAGAAAAGATTATATCTGTACAATTGCCTCCCTTGTTGCCTTCTTCACACTACCAAAAGCTTCTGTGACCTCACAACCAGCTATCTTTACTTCCCAGACTTGCAGCCATCCAGGCATCTCACAACCTGTACTCAAGCCATCGCAACTAGGCCTACCATGACTTCTTGTACTTCACTTCCCATTTCCCTAAATCAGTGGGAGTTTTGATGAACACTCTTGGGAGTTGGAGCATAGAGAATCAAAGAAATTATTAAGTTGCATCTGTTTCGTGAGAATTAGGTTGGAAGGAAAATACACAAGAAAACAGCCTGGGAATCTCAAGGATTCCCATTGGAATCCAATGGGAAGATTCTTTCCAAGTCTTTCAGATGTCTTTCTAAGGTTGGAAAGAATTTTGAAACAAAAAAATTCTTTCTAACTGTCTGGATCCCAGGCATGTTCCCAAGAATTTTATGACAACTGATAGGTAGGGAGGGAGGGAGAGAGATTTTTTTTTGAGAGAGATACAAGGGATACTTTATTCAAAAGAAGTGCAAAACAACAAGAGATCACCAGGCTTGTTATATCAGGAAAGCAAGAAGCAGAAAGAAGGAACACAACAAAACGATTTAAAAAACAAACAATTGCAAATCCTCACACCATATAGAGTACCACTCAATCTCATCAAAATCTTCCCAAATAGAAACCCAATTGAAGAGGAGCTTGTAAATAAAAATCACTTCCTCTTTTTGACTCCTATGCTTATCCTAAAAAATCCAGTCATTTCTTTCCTTCCATAACCCCGAACATATGATCCCGGTAAAGCATGCCTGATGAAGTGGGGAAATCTCTCAAGATCTCTAATCCACTAGCCCATAATCAACTCATTAAGGGACTTTGAGAAGATCCAGGAAATTTGAAGATGAGGAAGAAAAAAATCCCACACCCGTACAGAGATTTGGACAATGAATAAAAAGATGACTCACCGATTCCTCATCCCTTTTTCACAGAACACATCAGCCAAGTTCCAACCTCTACTCTGAAGATGATTAAGAGTAATAATTTTATTTAGGTAGGCATTCGAAAGGAAGAAAGAAACCTTTGAGGGAATATCTGGATTCCAAATGCTTTTATGAGAAACAGTAATGTCACTTCCATTCACCAACTTAATGTACAGAGATTTGGAACTGTAAAAAGACCTTTCTTATTAAGGGTTCACATCCAATTATCCCCTTTGCTCGGATCCGGATTTTAATTCACTAACATTGCCATCAAACACATCATTTCTCCCATCTCCCAATCATTAAGATTTCTTCTCAACCTCAGGTCCCAAACACCCCCTATGATTGAAAGAATCCTGAACCGACACCTTAGGGTCCAAAGCAAGCCGATATACGCTACCAAATCCATCCCTAATAGTGACTTCACCCATCCAAGGATACTCTCAAAATCTGATATTCAAATCCGAACCTAAGTTAAAACAGATAAATTTTCAAAAGTTCTCCTTAACCATCAAAATGGACTTCCAATTCCACACCTGTCTCCCTCTTACCACTCAAGACTCCCACTTCGAGGATTTGCCAAATCTAGCCACCGCCACCCTACGCCACAATTATCTCTTTAGTTCCAAACCTCCACAGCCACTTGTCCAATAATGTCTTATTATGACTCCTCAACTTCCTAATAACAAAATCACCCTTGCAAGCCGGCCTACAGATGATATTCCTATTCACAAGATGATAATGATGATGTTCAGTTAAGATAAAATAGATGAATGGCGTTCAGCTACTTGAAATCATATATAATAATGGACTAAACAAGTTGAGATTGCAGTTGTTAGGAATGCATACAAAACATAAATATCTTCCACCTCGCCTTCATCATTTTAATATGCATGGCCTACACCAGTGATTTGTCCAGGCCCAGCCAACCATTAACATTAGGAACATTAAAAACAAATGTACATTTCTGAAGCAACTGGAACATTTCTGCTTCATAGAGGATAGGCCCCCACAGCATCTTTTCTACCTAGCAACCATATTTTTACATGGAGAACTTAAATAAGTTGCTTGAAACAAGGAGTCAAAAAATTTATCAAAAAATGATTTGGCTTTGAATATCAGTTGAATATAAGAATCATTTAGGGAATGAAAAGGATTTAATCTCAGTTCAACTTATCTGTTTATAAACGATGGGGTCTATGTTTTATTTTTTTTTTTATAGGTAAATGTAAGTGGTTAGTTTATTTGTGGTGAAGATGGGTTTTGAAACCAGGTCTTGTTTGTGGGTTTGATGGTTTTGAACTATGATGGCATCAACAAGATAGCAAATATCACCTTTATCTAATATTAGATTTGGAAAATGATTGTTAAAGCATATGAACAATGAAACTTGAGCTATTTTTAAGGAATAAAAAGAGATTGTTATTTAGTTAGTTTTCTCTGACCTTTCATACCTTGCAACCACCCTGCTCTCTGCACCTTGTTGTGCACAGTTTTAAATTTTGATGAAATTTCACAAATACTTGGTTTTGATTTTGTTTTGATTTTCATTTTTTATTATTGTAGGAGGGATAAAATTTTTTTTTGATGAAGAAAAGAATTTGTTTAATAAAAAGGAAGGAAAAGGGACGAGAAGTCCCAAGGGTTGAGGCAAGAAAAAAAACAAAACTCACAAAGCCTCAAACATCATATCTTCCTATATAACTGTCCCAATTTCTGACGAGATCCCCATTGGAAATACCATCAAAATCGTTACAACGCCTAGCCCAAAACACTATACAATCCTTAACTCTCATAAAAACCTTCCAAGCTGGCTCGGAATGACCATCACAGGGCCGTCGGCGCCAATCTCTATAATCTTTTGCTCAATGCACTAAGGGCCGTCGTTCTCCACCTGCTTAGGAGAGCCATAAGGTCCATAGGGAACACCAAGGAAATCCCAAAATCCTGCATAATACCACTCCAAATCTCCCTTGAAAAATAACAATGAACTAAGAGATGAGACACCGAGGCCCACTTATCCATAGTAAATATTTTCTCCATCGCCGCCTCCACATAAAGAATTGGATTTTAGGTGGAACCCCATTGTGCCACACTTCCCTCCAAGGCCCACTTACCTGCCTAGCACCAACTACTAGCCCATAGCAAGATTTGACTGAGAAAGAGCCCCTTATGTCCGGCTTCCAAACCCATAGGTCCGGCTTCCAGACCCACTTGTCCTCCATCCTAGGATCTATGTGCTCAGCCTGAAATCTGACCAAAAGCTCCATCACTCTAGGAGTTTCCCAATCATGGAGATTCTTCTTAAGGATCGGATTCCACACAATTTCCCTCCTATTGGCCAAGTAGTTCGTAGCTACTAGAGATGATGAATCTACAGCCAAATCAAACAAGTCTTAGGAAATCCAACATTGAAGCTCTCTCCCCACACCAAGTATCCGTCCAAAATTTAACATGTCTTCCATTTCCTACCTGCAAGAGCAGACCCTCATGAAATATAGACAAGACCTGCATGATACCCGTCCACATACTACGCTCAATTGGGGCCCTCGGAACTGCTTGCTCCCATTCATTTGCAATACCAAACTTCGCCACCACAACCTCCCTCCACAGGCTTCTCGGCTCGTGGCCAAATCGCCATAACCATTTACATAGCATAGCCTTATTCATGTCCTCTAACCTCCTTAAGCTCCCCCACCCTCTTTTGGAGTGCACACCCTATCCCAAGATACCAAATGCATGCCCCTCCTTTCATCCCCCTTTCTACACAGGAAGTCCCTTTGAATTTTTTCCAAGGAAGCTCCAATTGACTTAGGCATTACTAACACAGATAGGAAGCGAAGTGGTATACTCACCAACGAAGCTTTTATCAAAGTGAGTCTACCCCCCTTAGACAAATACTGAGCCTTCCATCCATTTAGGCGCTTCCTCATCCTCTCTACCAATGGAGCCCACATCTCCTTCTGCTTATATGATGCCCTTAGGTGAAGCCCCAAGTATGTAGATGACAACTTCCCTTGCCTACAATTTAAGTCAGCCGCCCACTGGTCCATATTAGGTACCTCACCAACACATACCAAATTAAAACGTAGACCCTATACCACCTCAAAACACATCTCAACATCCTAATCTGCCTCTTAAGAATTGTCAAAAAAGATGACGGTGTCATCTACAAATTGCAAATGGGAGACCTTCACCTCCTCATTCCCTATCGAGAAGCCTTCAATCATGCCCATTTCCACTGCCCTTTGAAGTAATCCTCCCAACACACCCGCTACTAAGATGAATAAAAGATGAGACAATGGATCCCCCTATCGAATACCCCTACTACAACAAAAATGCTTGGACGGAACCCCATTCAATAACACCGAGAACGAAGCCAGACTGACACATCTCTAAATCCATTGCCTCCATTTTAAGCCGAAGCCGCATCTCCTCAAAACATACATTAGGAAATCCCAATTGACATGATCGTAAGCCTTTTCTAGGTCTAACTTGCATAACACCCCCGGCTTACCCTCCCGAATCCTAGCATCTATGCATTCGTTTGCATAAAGCACCCCATTAGACATACACCTCCCTTACAGAAAAACTCCTTGCTCCCTCGACATGATCCCGAGAATCACTTCCTTCAATCGATTTGCCAAAAATTTAGAAAAATTTTTATAGGTGCTTCCCACCAAATTGATCGGTATAAAATCAGACAACTGGTCTGCTCCCTCCCTCTTGGGGATAAGGGCAATGTATGAGGCGTTGCTTCCTTAACTAGAAAACATTTCTCATGAAAATCTTGGAACACTAGCATTAAATCCTCCTTGATTAACTCCCAGCAAGCTTTATAGAAAGCTATCATAAACCCGTTTGGCCCTAGAGCTTTATCCCCATCAAGAAGCCACTGCCTTTTTAACTTCATCCTCATCAAAAGGCCTTTCCAACCAATTTGCTTGGTTTTCTCCAAGATGAGGCAAAGGCAATCCATCCACTTTCAGTCTCACAAGCCTATCCTCCGAAAATTGATTCATGAAAAAATTCTCTATATGGATCCTGATATCGTCTACATTGCCCACCATCTCCTCCCTAACTCTTAGACAATGAATGTGGTTTATGGATCTCCTGATTGATGCCATTTTGTGGAAAAATTTAGTGTTTTGGTCCCCCTCCTTTAACCATTGGACTTTGGATTTTTGGCACCACATATTCTCTTTCATCTCAAGAATTCTCTCCAGATCCCTTTGGGCTTCCCTACAATCAACTATATCATTCGAGTCTAAAGCCATCTCCCCTTCCAGACTATCCCATCTAAGGATGTTCTCAAGACAAGTTTTTATCTTACTCTCAATATCCCCAAATACCTCCTTATTCCAGACCCTCAGACATTCCCTGAGTCCCTTTAATTTCAACCAGAATGGCTGACTAGGAGGACTGGCCACTTCAAAGCCTTCCCACCAAACCCTAACCAACTCCTTGAAACCTGGGTGTTAGAGCCACATGTTCTGAAATTTAAATGGACGGGGACCCACATGATAACCGGTTTCACCTCCCCTTAAAAAGATCAGAATATGATCAAAACCCACTTTGGGAAGAGCATGAGCCAGCACCGGATTGAGCATATCTTCCCAATCTGCAGAGATTAAGAACCTGTCTAGTCTACTTAGGAATGGCCTAGTCTGACCATTTAACCAAGTAAACCGAGCTCCTGCAATACGAATATCAATAAGATCATGTTCAGTTGCAAATTTGTAAAATTCATCCGTATTCCTTGTCCTTCTGGAAGCCCAATTCCTCTCCTCCAATACATATTCTCGTTGAAGTCTCCCCCTATACACCATGGGAGATCCCATCTGCCTCTAATGGACTGCAGCTCAGCCAGAAACTCCTCCCAACCTTCACCCGAGGAGGGGCTATAAACCCCTGTTAACATCCATCTTTGATTGCCACCAATTAATCCCACCTCCATTGAAACCGAATACTCGTCCACCCATTTGTTCACGCACTCCACACAGTTCTTATTCCAAACCATGATAATTCCCCCCGCAGTTCCAATGGCCGGCAGGTCTATCCAGTCTAGGTTCTCAAAATTGCATAAACTATTTACAATGTTCTTGTCCATTCTGGCCAACTTTGTTTTCTGAAGAGTTACTATGTCTGGTTTATATTGTCCCACTAATTCCTTCACTAGACTCCTCCTTTCTATGTTTCCCAAATCCCTAACATTCCAGGAAAAGATATTGCAGTTCATTTAGAACTAGGACTCACTCCTCGGGTTCTCCTCACTGAACCCTCCCCTGCATTCTCTCCCCCTGTGTTATACAACATTCCCCAGCTCAAATTCTTCAATTCCCATGGAACTTTTGCCTTTATACCAGCTCCTCTTTCCAAACACTTCCCCTGAGCTCTTTTTTCCAGTTCTGCAAATAGTTCCCAGGACAGGTGTTCGAGACCACCCTCAAACGACAGACCCAACACCACACTTACCTGTTCTATTTTGGTTAGAACCCAATCAGAGACTGAGGAGATTAGATCTTCGTTCATTGGATGATTCTCCCAAGTAACCAAAGCCATCTGCCTGTCGTGAACCAATTTGACAGATTCGCCTACCAAGCAATGAAATCCACTTTCGTTCCCCTCAACTCCCGTATCATATAATACTTCGTTTGTTCCAACCTCCTGACCTCCTCCATCGACTTCCAACCCCTGATGTCCCCTCAGCTCTTCTTGTTGAAATTGAGCAGGCGGAATTTGACAAACTAGAGCCCCTTCCCCTACTCTGGTTCGTCCTTCTTCCTTGTGCCCAAAAATCTGAGACACCAAAATTGTAGCCCGTCCAATCATCCCAATTTCCCCATAGGGTGAACTCCTTACCCCCATGAAGTGACCTAGTATCAGCATCCGAAATAGGCACCAGATCCAAAGATGGAATTACCTCCCCAGTTGCCGGCCCCCATACCTCCTAATCAGTCAAAACCTGCCCCCCCAACCCCCAGACATCTATCGGTAAAACATCGCCACTGGGCCATAAATGCCCAGAGCTCCTGCTCGAGCTTCCCCCTTTCAAACTGTTCCCCTCACTGTTCAACAATGGCTCATTCCCCTTCGTATTAGAGACGAGAAACTCTAGATGGGACATTCGGCGCTCTATGTACCTGGGACAACTCGACCTCTCTGCTTGCCTCTCCATAGCATCAGGCAGTTCCTGCATGATTGAGAATCCCTTGACTCTCCCCTTCTCAACCATCGAAATCATTAGTTTGGACTTGGAACTATTTTGGTTTTAGCTGAAATTATTTTTAATAAAATAATAATAATATATACATACATATTGTTACCACATACATACATATCATGAAACTATATATAATAAAATGTAATAGATATATTTATTTGTATACATATGTATAAAAATATATTTTTATATATGTATTTATTACTTAATGTAAGTAATTATATATTTTTAATGTATATAATGTTTTCATTACTTTTTTTTACTATTATTAATATTTTTTCTTGCCAAAAAAATAAACAATTCAATATTGGAAAAATGTCTGAAATTTCGGTTTATTTCATTTTGTTTTGGCAGAGTTAAATATTGAAATTGAAATGCTAATTCGAATTGTTGAATATTATATTTCAGTCTCTTTAAAACCCTGGTTCTATGAACTTGGGCATTGTTTTAAATTGTGTTACCTGATTGTCTGCTAGTTTCTCATGAAAGTGAAATTTCATTTTGGTTATGATATGCTCTAATGGTATAATTTGGCCTTTTTCCAGCTTAAACATTATCAAAAGTTCTATGAAGGTTATGTTCCTATGAAGTACAAAACTTACCTGAAGAAGATGAAAAGGTTTGACATCTAGAGTAGTAGTGTCTGTTGCTTTTCTCCCTATGAAGTTGAAAAAACATTCTACATTCAGTCATATTCTGTGTAGACTAGTAATTTTTGTTATGACTTCTTCCTTATTATATCTTTTAAAATATGTTGTTGGCCTTCAGATCAGGGGAGTGGGGAGATCATGTTACCTTACAAGCAGCTGCGGATCGGGTAAGATTGTGCAGATTATATTTTGGATCTCCTAGAAACAGTTCTTACATAAGATTTTATACCTTGCCTTACATGAAGTTTCAAGTTAGCCTGAGTCTTGGAAATACATGTGATCTGCTTTTCTTTTCTCTTTCTTTCTTCTTCTTCTCACTTGTAGTTTGTGGATTATATGCTGGTCCTATCATAGGTTCAAAATCTTGTTATTGGGACTCGTATCGTGGACCTAAGAGACGGAGACGTCTTGCGTCTCGTAGCTTATCACTGAGAGACGGTGAGAAACGGGAGAAAAGCTAATCAAATGAAGGAATTTTGATTTGAAACTTCAGGATTTGATTGAGTAATCTCTAATTCACACTTAGGAATCATTAAATATATGAAACAACCATCTATGAGCTTTGAAATTTTTGAATTAAACCTTAGAAAATGTTATAATAAACATCATTAAACACTTATAAACCATTATACTTCATTGCACACTTAGGTATCAATAGTTGGGAATCGATACTCTCGTGACACATGCCGTCGTGCATGTCTAGAATGTTAAGTGTTAGAGGTTGATAAATAACACTATTCATTGCACAATAAAGCTACAAATCCATAGACATAAAACCTAATCAATGTTAAAAATGTATTACTCAAACAATAATGTCATTCTCATTTATTGCTAATGCAAAGTATTATAAAAATACAAGTCTACAATAGTAAAACTGGAGAAATATAATATAATGAGATAAAAAATAGTACCAAAGTCTACCAAAGACTGCTGCCAAGTGCCAACCAGCTCAATCCTCATCATAACCACATAAAGTTTCGGGGAGGCTGATAATCATCATGGTTATTCCTATCACGATATTGCTGAAATTATTGTTGCTGCTACTATTGATGTTGAAATCGCTCTTTTGCTAAGTGGTAATAATCCAACTATGAGATATTTGGACTATGCCATACCTGATAGTCATAAAAAGATCTCTCATATATAGAATCATCTACTCTCGAGAGCATCCCATATCGTGAAAAGCCAAACACTGTAAACTGAGGATGAGAAGTAGAAGTAGATTTAGAATCCCGATGGGTTCGATGGGCCGTGAAGCCTGATCCTCTTGATTAAATGATGATATGGATGAGGTAACATAACTGGTTTTATCGGCTAAAAGTGGCCTTACGTATTGTTGTTGGTAACCAAATCGAAAGCCAAAATAGAATCAATCCATGAAGATCCCTCCCAACTTTGTGTACTAGCAGTAGTTAATTGGGGGTATTGAGGGAAGAACCTATGTTGCTGCCCAAAATAAGCCCCACTGAGGCTCATGCTATCAAAAGATCCAACTAACATGTCAACTGTGTAATGGGAACCTCTCTCCGCCTCTTGGTGTCTCTCCCCTCCCCCCTGACCCTCACGCCTCTTCTTTCGCCCATATTTTAGAGGACATGGATGTGAACCATAATTTGTATCCTGAGTGGCATGGTCAAATCTATCATCTCCTGTGAATTGGCTAATGGGTCTCTGTGTCTGATTTTGACACAGCCCACTGCCACCATCCCCTCCATCATCATCATCATCATCATCGTCACCAGATTCACTACTATTTGAGGAGCTAGCACTAGCAGTAGCAGTACTCATATACTCATCATCAACTAATCCGCCCGTAACTTGGGGATTCGGCTGACCCTGTGGCTGATTCCATTATTGTGTTTGCATAAATGCATCCACATTTACTCCCATTTGACTTGTTATATGAGAGCTTGGTCGTCCACTTGCCTCATCCAGTACTGACTCTCCGGCCTCCTTAACCTACTTGTATAGTAGGTCATTTCCCTTGTCGTAGAAAATCTCTATAAGATCGATGAGGTCAGTGTACTATTCCATATTTTGTTCTTTTTCTACTTAATTCAGTCTTAAACACAAGTTGTAATAGACGAACACAAGTTTTTGAAGCCTCTCATGTCCAAGTCTATTTCGTCTTTTAGAGTTCCTCTCGTAGCCGAAGGAAGATGCAGTCTGTGATAAGATATGACTGGTAATCCTCCTGAGGTTGGGTGCTTGTGACCCATGCAACACCCACCACTCAGCTGAAAAAAAAAAGTGTATAAAAGCAATTGTTGACTGTAACCCTAAATTTCTATAAAAATGACAAAAATAAAATTACCAGGAGCTGGCTTCTGTTGTCCCGCCTTTGCGGCACCTCGCACAAAAGACCCAGTTGGATCCCTAAAGTATTTTATCTTTAATTAGAAAGCTCCAAAAGTTAGTAAATTAAATTGCATAGTGGAAGAAAAATAAAAAAAATGGCCAGTGGTAATTGCAGTTACCTCATTAAGAGCCTTTGCCTATATGTTGGGATCAAGCTCAAATCTGGCAATGACTGTGTGTAGAGCCTGTAACAAAGTTGGATCCATTCCAATATTATTGAAGTATTGGTATTGAGGATTGCGATAGTATGCTACAAATCAAAGAAATATATAACATTTCAAAACCTATCATTAACCAATTATCAAATAAATATAACTTAAGCAAAATAAAATAACTTACCAACCAAATGTAGTTGGTGGCTAAGCATCTTCGTCCACTGAGTATTAATGATCTTTATGTTGTTTTTGTGACCTCTTGGGGCAGCTATCTTAATTGCTTGTTTCACTAACTGGATTGACTCATAAATGTATCCCGTGGTTGGTTTTTTGTCCCCATCAACCATCCTTAGGACTTTCATCACCGGTTCTAATATGTTCACTACTGTGACACCGATCCCAGAAGGTATGATTACATACAATTGATTCGACTAATCGTCTTGCCACATTATTACTCTCCCTATAATCATACCACTGGAATAAAGTAAACAATTGCTTTAAGCCAACTTCTTGTTTAGAATACTTTGCAATGCTATGTAGTTGGTGGCAAAACATGTAACACCTGGCCGCACGATATCACCTCCACATTTCTCTCTCATCATAGCCAATACATAACTATGATTATATATGAAATTGGTGACTGTCCTAGCATCTTCCTCCACCCTCCTTATAGTATCCATCTTTCCCATGTCCTTAAGCATGAGGTCTATGCAATGGGCTACACATGGGTCAAAAATAGATTATGTTTTTCCACTAACTTCTTTCCAACTTTCTTGAAATTGCTGCCATTGTCTGTAACTATTTAGACCACATTTTCTTCGCCAACCTCCTCAATAACATTCTCTAACAAGCCACATATGTATGTGTGGTTCTTGATAACCTTAGATACCTCTACAGATTTCAAAAACACGGTGACACCATTACAATGAACTATAAAATTGATGATTGATTGTATCGTAGGACCAGTCCAACCATCACACATGATAGTCACCCCATACTTTGGTCATTTCTCCTTCAATCCACCTATATACTCATCAAAGAATTCCTTCTCATGGTCCAGATACTTCTTTATCACCTCATATGCAGTGGTTGCCTTCACACCCAGCCTTGCCTTTATAACCTCATCTATAAAATTCTGAAAGAGAGGCCCTATAGTTGTGTTGGCTACAATACCATGAAAAAATAAGAATTTTGAATTTGCTTGGCTTACTTTTGTTTCATATTCCCCCACATTTCTTTTAGCCTTTTCTACTTGTGTTCCTAGGAGGGGCACAAAGTAGGATTAATGGGAATGGTGGTAGGACGATCCCTCATACTAGAAGCTCGATTGATTCCATGACTCTCACCAATGCCACTGTTATGACCACCACTGGACCTGCCCCACCACTTACTACTGCAGCTGCCACTAACACCAACACCTGCACCAGCATCCCTACTAGGTCTCCTACTACCACTGCTCCTTCCCTCCGAATACGTAGAAGACCCAAAATTAGGCCTAGAAGAGTGCGTATGTCGAAACTTCTCTCTCTCGTACTAATCTGCCAAGCTTGCTCACTACCTGTCTGTAATGTTTTTTTTGCTCCATTGCTTCATAATCAGATGGATATTGTATTCCATCATCACTATCCATATATCCCTATGTGGCCTCCTTCAATGCTGTGTTCCTGTCAATCTTTTTCTTTTTACCTGTCTCTTTCTCTGCCAAGTGATTCTGCATTTGTCTCCTAATTTGGGGTGAGACTTCTCACAACAGGATACCCCTCTAGGTTGCCCATTACCTAGATGTTGTTTCAGTTGAGTAATCCCACCACCGTGCATCTGTTTCTCACAAAAGTTACATTTTGTTTTCTTTTATCCCCACCAATCATAGTACCATATTGTCATCCAATATCCTCCTCTTCCTTTGGGATACTATGCGACCGGCGAGGCATATTTGAAATCATGCAGATAAAAATAAATTATATAAATAAATATATAGTATAAGTGTAAGTGTGTAACATAGTGTAGCTAAATAGGACATACAATTCAAAATGTTCTACTACACTTTAATACATGAAGTCATGAACATGAACATTAAACCACATGTTTGATGTAAATTTCCAGTTTTTTTTTTTTAAATTTAACTTTTTTTATAATTTTTTTATAAAAAATATATATATTTTTAAAATACAAAAAACAAAATAGAATTAAGATAAGCATACTTTGTATGTGTTAATATGTTCAAATATGCTTTCTGATTTTTTTTTTTTAATTTTTGGAATTTTTTAATTATTAAATAAATACAATTTATTTTTAGAAATCTAACAAAATGACATATTATGTGCAAAATAGTAAGTAGTATGCCATATAAAAAAATTAGACCAAACAATACTCATTTCATATAATTTTTTGAATTTTCTTTAATTTTTTTATCTTTTTGAAAAGCAAAATAAATAAATTTCATGAATTTTTTTTTTCCATGAATGTGTAGATCTATCAGAAATGTATAATAGATAAAAAATTTACAAGGATTAGAGAAGAAATAGAGATTTTACCAAAGTTTTTGTTGAGATTTGGGGTTTCAGGTTCGATCCTTCAATCTAGCTCGAATCTCCCTTTTCAAACGAAATGGACTCAAGTGGAGTCCTAGACTTAGGCTATAGAAGCTAAATCTAGCAAGAAATTGCAAAAAAAAAAAGAAGGATTTTTGAAGGTTTTAATAGGCTGTGATACGGGGTGTTTTGTCTCGCGTCTCACCTTATATTTTAGATAGAAAATGGTCAAAATGACCCTATTTTTGCAAGATGGGCACGCGATATGTGACCCGCACCGCGAGATCCTGTACAGGGCCTGAATTGTTGCTGTACATGGCCATTTTGTGCTGCATACATGTGATACCGAGATATCTCGCGCAAGATGGTCCCTCTCGTGCGAGATTTTGAACCATGGTTGCAAGTGGTCTACTTGTGATCCAATGAATTCAATTTCCGATATAATTTTAGTTTACGTATGAAAAAAATCTGACATCATGTTTTCTATCATTTTTTCTGTTGATGTAATTGTTTAATGAAGAAGAAATCTTTAGGTACCCATGGGGAAGATCTGAAGGATGGTCTATCAATGGCATACTTGAAGGCAAGCCACACATTCAAGGGGGGCTGGAAACTACCACTTGATGGGCCACATAAAAATGCACTGGCATTGCCACACGTTTTTTTTTTTTTTTTTTTAGTTGAGAATTGCACATATCATAGCCCTTTGCATAGTCATAACATGCATATGCTGCTGATAGATTGTCCTTAAGAGTCTGCTGACTGAGTACCTTGCAAATCTTTGATATGATTACTGCATCCAAATAACATTGTCAAACTCCTGCCAATATCTTTTTGTTTTTCTTCCATTTTTCTTTATGAAATAAGTCTAGAAATTGTTCATTCAGCTATCTTCTATTTCTCTGTTCTCTAATGTACCCTTATTTCTTGAACTAACTGTAGCTTAATGAATATCATTAACATCTGGTTCTCAGGAAAAAGTTACAGATTCTTTGGCAAAGTCGTCATCTCACTTAGCAGCCCGGCCCAATGTTCCTCCATATGCACTACCAATGATCCCTATGGATAATGATGATGGCATCTCTTATAATGGTTGGTGCATGCTTTTTCATATTCTTAATTGACAATTAGTCTTGATATTGACCTGAAGCTATTGTACTGTATGTGTACTCTGTTGGTAGTTCAGTCATTGACTGCTATACTCAACTGAGCAAATGGCTAACAATATTTTAGTCAAGGAAAGTATGGCAAAAGAAATTTTGATTAAACTGATATAGAACCCTTGTATTGGCATTGTAGGGGACACTTGCAGAGGGGCTCAGTACCCACCATATGATTGGTCTTGGCTACGAAATCTCTTATGGAGAAATTCAACTTGATTGGATGTAGAAAGATCTTATTTATTGACCCTTTTCTTGGACTGTTGGCCCTTTGTTCTTTGTAATGATCCAAAGATAATGTTGAACATGTTACTTTAAAACAATTGAAATAGTCTCAAACTAAAGTAATTTGGAGTTACAAACTAAATATTTTTTAGAAAAAATGGAAAATCATAAAAATGTTTAAGTAATATTGAAATGTCAGTTAGGAATTGACAATGGAAAACATTCTAAAAGAGTAGAACCACTATGTAAGTAAGAAGGTTAGATTTTTATGCCAATCTATAATTTGGTTAGAATAAATGATTTTAGAACTATTACTGAAAAGGTAGAAAATGACATTGAGTTAGAATGGATTTTTTTTTTTCTGGTTCAGGAGTGTTGGGGGTATTTTCTAAGCTATGAAAAAATGGAACCAACTTGATCACACTTAAGATGATCCTTCTCATCGGAAGCAGTACCTAGTCACCTTGCACCCGTACCACGAGTGCCACTACCACCTGCCAGCCCTTTGTGAGGAAGAAACTAATGCAAAGGGCTCAACTGATGGTGTCTGCTGCATTGTACTACAGCTTCTCTCCTCCATAAGAAGGTGAGAGTAACCCTCATTTAGAGAGGTAACATGGTCATGGCTCAGAAGCTGTACTTACAGCTGCTCATACTCAAGAGTTCAGTTGTGCCAAAAACTCAAAACACCCTATCCTCCTCTCCAAAGTGTTTAAAGGCTACAACATCTGTCTGATTTGCAGTAGGAAAGGATTGATAATGATCTATCTCCTCCCATATACAATGGAGGGTGGAGTAGTATGCAGCTATGGTCTGCTCTTCTTGGCGCTCCTGTCATACTTACTAGCACAGCTCATACACATAGTCTATCTGACCCACTTTGGTACTGATATATTACTGCATAGAATGGATCAACCATGACATCACTAAAGCATCTTCAGCCTGCTATTTGGAGTAGATACCTCTATCTTAGGGGCCTTACTGCCATTGTAATGTACTCCCACTTTGCCCATAATGGTCAACTTGGCTGATTATGACCATGGTAAGAAATCAGTACCATTAAGCTTCATTGTAGTGATTGGTGCACTGTAATTCTCAATCTAACCACCACTAGGTGCTCTATTTCCTATATTAGAACTTCAAAATATTGCTATCGCAACTCGTATCGCGGACCCGAGATACGGGTACGTCTCGAGTATCATAGCTTATCGCGGAGATACAGCATCCGAAACTGAGAGACGGGTGAGATGCGGGTCAAATGAAGGAATTTTGATTTGAAACTTTAGGATTTGATAGAATAATCACTAATTCACACTTAAGAATCATTAAATATAGGAAACAACCATCTATGATGGTTGAGAGAACCGTCATCTTTATGACATACATTGTCGCATATGGAATCTATGGAAACACTATGTGAGCCTTACAATTTTTGAATGTAATATTAGGAAATGTTATAATAAACATTATTAAATACTTATAAACCATTATGCTTCATTACACACTTGGGAATAGTTGGGAATTGGTGCCCTCGTGACACTCATTATCGCACATGTGCAGGATTTTAAGTGTTAAGAGGTTGATAAATAAATAAATAACATTGCACATTGCGAAAAAAAACTATAAATCCACATCCATAAAACATAATCAATGATACTAATGTATAGACTGAAACAATAATAACATTTTCATTCATTGATAATGCAAAAGTATTGTAAAAGTAAACTATAACAGTGAAAGTGTGAAACTAGAGTAGATAAATATAATATAGTAAGATAGTCATAGAGAATAATACTAGTGCCAAGGGCCAATACTGCTTCCAAGTTTGACTTCGAAGTTCGAACCAACTTAATCCTCATCAATACCACATAGCGTTTTGGGGTGGCTGATAATCATCATGGCTATCCCTGTTTAGTAGATATTGTTGTTGCGGCTACTGTTGATATTGATACTGCTATTCTATTAAGCGATAGAAATCCTGCCATGAGATAGAGGGACTATGTTATGCCCAATAGTCACAAATATATCTCTCGTATATAGTATCATCTACTCTCGAGATTGTGGAAATCCGGGCATTACATACTGAGTCTGAGGATGAGAAGATGTAATAGGACCCTGATTGTTTCGATAGGATCGAGGGGTCTGACCCTCTCGATCATATGATGATGATGTAGATACGGTAACGGAACTGAGCCTACCAGCTATAGATTGGAATCTATAGTCTATGTACTGTTGCTATTGCTGACCAGGTCTAAAACCAAAGAATCAATCCACGATCCCTCTTGACTTTGTGTACTACTACTAATAGACTGAGGATATTGAGGAAACTGAGGGTATTGAGGGTGCTGCTAAAAAGAACTCCCATTGAGCCTCATGCTATTAAACGACTCTGTCAACGTATCAGCTATGTGATGGGAGGAACTGCTCTCCCCCTCCTGATCTCTCCTAGTCTTCCCAGACTTCAACCCTCAATTCTCACCCTTTTTCTCATAATAAGATGGATAAGGAGATATACGTGCACCATGGTCTTTATCTTGAGTAGCATGCTCAAATGTAGCCTCTCCTGTGAATGGGTTAAGGGGTCTTTGACTTGTCCCACCGACACTATATGGTCTCTGTGTCATACCAACACCAGCACCATCCCCTCCTCATCATCATCATCTCCTCCTCCTTGTCGTCATCATCATCATCACCTCCTCCACCTCCTCCATCATCATCACTATCTCCATCATCACCACTATCTGAGGAGCTAGTACTAGCAACACTCACAACCTCATCATCAACTAATCCGCCCGCAACTGTGAGATTTTGCTGGCCCTGTGCCTGGTTCCATTGCTGTGTTTGCATAAATGCATTCACATCTATTCCCATTTGACTTGCTATATGAGAGCTCGGTCGTTCACTTGCTTCATTCAATACTGGCTCTCCCGCCTCCTTAACCTACTCGTATAGTGGGTTCTTCTCATCTCCCTCGTCACAGAAAATCTCTGTAAGATCAATGGGGTCGGTGTACTTTTTGATATTTTGTTTTTTTGCTTGCTTCAATTTCAAGCGTAAATTGTAATTGACAAACACAAGTTTTTGAAGCTTTTCATGTCAAAGTCTATTTCTTCTTTTGGAGTGGATGAGATTAAATGTGCTCCAATTCCTCTCACATCCGAAGGAAGATGCGGTCTGTGATAAGATACAAATGGCAATCCTCCTTAGGTTGGGTGCTTGTGGCCTCTGCAATACCCACCACTCAGCTGGGTGCTTGTTGGTTGCAATCTTTATTAATTTTCTATTAAAAAAATGACCTAAAATTATCAGCAACTGTCTTCTTTCGTCCCGCCTTTGCAGGACTTTGCAAAAAGGACCTAATTGAATCCCTAAAACACTTTATCTGAAATTAGAAGACTCCAAAAGTGAGTAAACTAAATTGTATAGAGTAAGAAAATAAAAATGGTGTCAGTGACGCAGTGGTAATTGTGGTAACCTCTGCAAGAGCATTTGCCTGTCTACTGAGATCGGGCTCAAGTTTTGCAATGACTTTTTGTATGACATCCAACAAAATTGGATCTAGTCCAATATTATGGTAGTATTGATATTAGGGATTTAGATAGTATGATGAAAATCAAAGAAATACAAACATTTCAAAACTTAACCTTAACTAATAATCACATAAATATAACTTATAAGAAAAACAAAATAACTTACCAGTCAGATGTAGTGGGTGGATAAGCATCTTCGTCTATCGAATATTAATCATCTTTATATAGCCTTTGTGGCCTCTTGGGACAACTACCTTAATTGTTTCTTTCATTAACCTGATAAACTCATAAATGAATCTCATGGTTGGTTTTTTGTCCCCATCAACCATCCTTAGGACCCTCGCCACTGGTTCTAATATGTTCACTACCGTGCGACACTAATCCCAGAAAGGATGATTACACACAAGTGATTCAATTAATCGTCCTACCAGACTGTCACTCTCTCTATAATCACACCACTGGGGTGAAGTAAACAATTGCTTTAAGCCAACCTTCTTGTTTAGGATACTTTGCAATGCAATGTAGTTAGTGACAAAGCGTGTGACACCTGACCGCACGATATCACTTTCACATCTCTCTCATCATTGCCAATACATACCCATGGTTATATATAAAGTTGGTGATTGTCTTAACATCTTTTACTACCTTCTTTGTAGTCTTTAGCTTTCCCATGTTCTTTATCATGAGGTCTATGCAATGGGCTACACATGGGGTCCAAAATAGATTATGTTTTTCCATTAACTTCTTTCTAACTTTCTTGAGATTGTTGCCATTGTCTGTAACTATTTGGACCACATTTTCTTTGCCGACCTCTTTAATAACATCCTCTAACAAGGCAACTATGTATTTATTGTCCTTGATAACCTTAGATGCTTCCACAGATTTCAAGAACACGATGATGCCATCATAGTAAACCATCAAATTGATGATTGACTGTTTCGTAGGACCAGTTCAACCATCACATATGATAGTTACCCCATACTCTGGCAATTTTTTCTTCAATCCACCTAGATACCACATCAAGGAGTTCCTTCTCATGGTTCAAATATTTCCCTATTACCTCATATGTAGTGGGTGCCTTCACACCCGTCTTTGCCTTTGCAATCTCATCTATATAATTCTGAAGGAAGGGACCCTGTAGTTGCGTTGGCTGCAATTCCATGGAAGAATGAGAATTTTGAATATGCTTGTCCCACCTTTTGTCTCATAT
>JAOXJP010279074.1:0-19631 GCA_025762735.1 Platanus orientalis | reverse complement strand
GTTTTTAGGGGTATTTTGGGGAGTATTTGTCTAAACATGGGTATGATGGTCTTTTTGGACCCTTTTATTGTAGCCGTAGGAGTGGGGAGCTCTATAAGAGCATCCACATGCCTCATTCAAATCAATGAATAAAAGTTTTTAAAAAAATCGTGTTCTTCTCTCTCGGTGAGTGAAAACCTAGAGCAAACCCTAGAAAGGGCTTACACTTACTCCAAATTAACAATGGTAGTGGAGGCTAGCCCCTTCCCTTTGAGTTCAAAGGAATATCTTGTTCTCTCTATTCTTTATTTTGATATTTTGCTAATTTTCACAAATTTGAAAAATTTTCCATCGTCAAGAGATTGCTCACCAACTTGAAGGAGTGGAGTTTTGAAGTAGTTCGAATGCACCAGGGTCTTCCCAAGGCTTGGGCGACACCTATAGTGCAGGAGGGGATTCATTTTATTCAAAACCCTAGGAAATTCCCATAGGGTTTCTTAGGTGGGGTGGCACCATCAAATTTTGTCCAGATTTGTTCTCTTCTTCAAAGTGTATTGATTCAAGTGGATTCTCATGGACTATTGTGAAGGCTTTTGTTAGACAACATCAAGGGGTTTAGCTACTTCAACATCATGTGCATTCTTATAGTTTTCAGTCCTATCTTTATTTCCTAGTTGAATAGAATTTAGGTGGAATTGTTAGCGTGGCTATAGACTACTGTGGATTAATCTTCTAGGGTTATTTTAAACCTACAACCCACGTTTTGTGAGGTTTATTAATCTCTAATTAAACCCTTTTAATTTCTCTTGTAAACCTTTAATTTTCAGCCCATTAAATCCTTTGTATATAATCACTTGAAATTGGATGTCTCTCACGTATTTGTTAAAATTCCCAAGTGATTAGCTTGCTGGATTTTCTGAGTTAGCAACCCATAAGACTTTTCCACTACTTTGGAAAAGCCCCATTAAACCATTAATTCACATTGTTTCACACCCTAGACCATTCCCTTTCATTATACATGTTATTTCACTATTTTAACATTCCAATAAACATGTTTTGAATCACCAAAATTTTCGGCCAGCCAGATTGGATGTTTTTGTTCCCTAATTTAGTTGGGGTTTCTAGGCATATGATGTTAAGTCATGGGTATAAAGTTTGTCAATCTCATGGTTAAACACAATTGTATGTCTTGTAAGTGTCCCAAATATAAGGATCAAGGCTACATCATGAACATTCTTAAGAACCAAAGATAAGAAGATCAAGACATTGAGCTGGGTTCCAAATGCCTCATCCTAAACAAGGTATAATGCGTGCATTCATATAGGCATTTAGGAAACATGAATAAACCCCAAGAAGGCCTTAGCATGTGTATGGTCATTGGCTAAGTGCTCGGGTGAGATGCCCAAGTGAAGACTCAAAATTCTAGGAAAAACCCAAGTCTAGGACCCTTGATCAATCTCCAAGTGCTTGGACAATCAGGGAGTTCAAAATGAAGCACAACCCGAGATGCCCCTTGAGCCATGACCGATCAGGCGCTTGGCCCTGATCGGTCTCCAAGTGCTTGATCGATCAGGGTACTCAACATTGCAGACTAGACCAGGATGCCCTTTCACTCATGATCGATCAGGCGCCCATACCCGAGGGACATGCCCCTTGGTGCTTGACCGATCAGGCATCTATTGGGACATGCCCTTTAGTCCCGATTGATTAAGCGCCTCGTATAAAAGGGACATGCCCTTCCTCATGATCGATCAAGCGCTCTTATCCCCCTGACCGATCTCTAATTGATTGGTGAGGGGTGCGAATCAGTACTTCCAAAACTTCGTTTTTGAATCTATGGGCCAAATTACTTGTTCGTTTTTTAAGATACCAATCCCTCGGCTGAGAGTGGATTTCGTCCACTATAAGAGGGTTGTTTCCCTTTAGAGTAAAGTAGAAAAACAATCCAAAAGAGTGTGAAAACCCTTGCTAAATTCAAGCCTTCATTGAAGAAATGCCTCATTCTTTACTGTTTTGAGCTTTGAAGCCATCCTATCTTGTGAGAAATACACTCTTTACTCAACTTTCTCTCTACTATCTAGTACACTTGAAAAGAGTTATTTGAGGGTTGTCCTAAGAGGAAACCCTAGCTCGGTCAAGATCTAAAAGCTCAAGAACCAAGGCTTGGAGCATTATGGGTGATCTAAGGCAAGTTTAACAAGGAGCACTCTCACTTGATATAATAGCAACATCAACCATTTAGTAGTAACATTTGCTTTTCATTTGTATTTGTTTGTATCATCATTCATATTCTCTTAGCTTTGCTTTCTCTAGAGACACTGAAAGCTTGACTACATCCGCCGAAGACACCTGAAGTAGTACACACTTGTCAAAGGCATTAAGTGTTATTGTGTCGCTTGTTTTTGAGCAAGTAGTTCGGTTTTGTATGTTTTGACCTAGGTTTGTAATAATACCAGAATGAAATATATCTAAGCTCGGTGGTGAGCTTTAGAAGAGTGGATGTAGGCTATCGTGTCGAACCACTATAAATCTCTTGTTGTGGATTGAGTATGTGATTGTTTGTCTCTTTACTTTTATGCATATTACTACTCCTGCACATCACTTGTTTGATAAAATACTTGAGTAGACACTTTACAACACACACAGACTTGGAATAAATTAGAAAGATTAAAATCAATCCAAACATTTGCAAAAAAGGGGTAAGATAATTTTAGATATCCTATTCACTCCCCCTCTAGGATAACTTTATAGTAATTTCATATGAATTAAGATATAATTATGTCTTTACTTTGTTTGCCTGAACACCGAATATTGGAAAGCTAAACTAATTTGAAAACTACTTAAATTTGCATGTTTTGGTGTTAGTAGAAATCTAGTTTATTTTGCTACATCTCTTATGGTATTCTATGCTTAATCTCCTATGATACACACTCACTCACCTACATGCATGTTGCATTATGCTCAGTGAATTATGGTTCAATTGACTTTGTTTCTAATTCAAAATCTTTGAATGTATCTCTATTATGACATGTTTTATCTTATGGATCGATTTTGTTTTGAAAAGCACTGAAAAAAATGTTTTAGTGTTCCAAATCAATTTTTTCACACTGAAAAGTGTATATCTTTTAAAGGACTTCATATTGCAATTGTTTAGACTCTTTTGAGTTGGTTTCTTCATTAAAAAGTGTTAGTTTTGAAAGTTTTGGAAAAGACATATGAAGTGATTTTTCGAAAGTCATCTATTTGAAAATCCGAATTATTTTATATGTGAAACAATGCATAGTGGACTCCCTCACATTATAGATTTTGAAAACAGTGGATCCCCTCACAAGATAGATTGTGAGAACAATGGACCCCCTCACAAGGTAGATTGTAAGAATAATGAACCCCCTCACAAGGTATATTGTGAGAATAGTGGGTCGCTTACATGACATATTGTGAGATTAGTGGGCCCTTTGTTAGGGCATATATGATGATGGAGCCCTTCACAGGACAATATGTGAATGTTTTGAAAATATAAGAACTTCTGTATTTGTTTTGAAAGCATAAGAACTTCCGTATGTGTTTTGGAAAAAGTGTTTTGAAAGCATAAAAACTTCTGTATGTGTTTTGAAAGATTGTTTTTAAAAACATATGAATCTCTGCATGCATTCCGAATGCGTGTTTTTGGCAGTGATCATAATTAAGCATTTTATTGACTTTTGAACCATGTTTTGAAGGCGACATTGTTTATAAAATCCATGTTTCAAAGGATTTATGCATAAGTGTTACATCATTCTAACTTACACGTTTTAGAAAGATTCGTGCTTATACCCATACTTGACCCTCCGCATTGTTTTATATATTTTGTATAATCTCTTGAGAACCATGGACTCATATTTCCATAACATTTCTTTGATTTAAAGTAAAGAGGAACCGCTATAGAGGAATTAGAGGCATGATGTGGACATCATTACCGAGATGATGATTGGGCCATGTTCACAACCCTTTATTTATGTTTTTATTTTCTTTTATGTAATTGTGTCTCATGTAAAGGGGGACACAAAATTTTGAGGGTATTTTAGTCTGTAGGAGTTATTTGAATGTATTTTTGTTATTATTAGTGGTGTAGGGTTATTGTGGGCATCACGGAAAAGGTCCGCAACCCACTTCTAGGTGTTTGGAGTTGCCACAAACTTAGGTTTTTACAGGTAGGGTTGGACGCCTGCTTCCTTTCTAGGGGAAGGGAGGATACGGGCTTTTTAAGACCCGGGCTCGGCACTCGGGCCTAGGGGTTGACTCTCTGATTAGTTTGGTTTTTCAGGGATCCGGGTAAGCTGTTTGGTTACAATTGGGGAGGTGTTAGGCACCCCAATTACCCACCTTTTTAGGGTGGCTCCTCTGACATAATCATTTTATTTTATTTTCATTAAACAGCGAAAAAATGGGGGAATTTTGGTAGGGTTTTTGTTAGTACGCCTGATCTCTAGGTAGTACACCTGATCATTGGTACGCTTGATATCCCACAGAGTGAGTTCAGGCGTACTGACTCAATTGGGCCCCACTTGATTCTTGTTGGCAATTCCAAGTTTTGGAATTTATACAAGAATCATGTCTTTATGTTTTTATGAAGTTATGGGTTGTTATGAGTGTTCAGACACCTGGGGACACAATTTAAGGCTACTATGATCAGGGTACGCCTGAAATTCATATACGCCTGATCTCTTATAGAGGTAGAGATCAGGCATACTACCTCAATCAAGCCCTTTTGGGGTCTTAATGGTGTATTAGGGAGGTGGGACTGTAATTGGGTCATTTTTAAAGGGTTGTGGAACTATCCAGGGGTTGGTCTGGAGTAGATAATTTTTTAGGGTTTTTCTGTCCAGGTATGCCTGAATTCCATATATGCCTGATCTCTCACAGAGGTGGAGATCAGGCGTACTGTCTCAATTGAACCTTTTTTGGGTTTTGCTAATGTGTCAAAGGCTTGTGACTTGTTGGAAGGATGGGTTTAGGGGTCTAAAGGTCATTTTTGGGTCACTGAGGTATTAAGGACAATTTAGGCATTTTCAGCATTGGTACGCTTGAAAAAACAGGGTATGCCTGAAAACCTAGTACGCCTGATCTTTACCTCTATAGAGATCAGGCGTACTGTTGTTTTCCTAGAAAAACAATGACTAGTTTCTGGGATTTTGGGTAGCATCTCGAGCTCCTATGGTCCTAGGCTTTTTGGGGGAGGTGAGTGACATCCTTAGGATGGTTAAAAAAAATCCCCAGCCTCTGGAGGGTGGGTGGGACCCATTTTTGGGTTTTTCCAAAATGAAAAATAATGTGCACTCAACACAGATTTTTCCAAAAAGTCAGGATTGTGGAAACCATATCTCAAAATCCCGAGATTAGGTGAGTCCCAAATTTTACAAGGAGGTCAAGGGGTCAGTTGGGAGTTCTGATTTAAAATTTTAGGCCAAGATTAATTAATCACAGGGAGTTATAACTTAAACAAGATGAGTTACTACTACAGTTTAGAATTTGGACAGCATGCTATACATCAAATCAAAAAATGCATTAAAAATAGCTAAAATGGGTAAATGAACTTAAAAAAAAGTTCATTAGATAGCTATGATAACTAATTAAACAATGGACTAAAAGATTCAATTGAAATACTTTGGGAGAAGGGGTAAAAAAATGTGCATAAGGGCTGGTTCTGTAAAACAGTACTTGAGTACACTGTAATGAATAGTAAAGTGGGGCTTATTTATGGAACCAAACCTCATTTTCTGAGGTCCCAATCATGCTCAAATGAGAGGTATAGGGGTTGGTGACATCTGATGTAAACCACCAACCCCACCTTAATGTGAAAACTAAAAAAGTAATTACTTTATGCATGGTTCAGAAAAAAACAAACACAAAACCACTACAGTATGAGAGTGATGTTCTTTAGAGTTTAAAGAGTGGGGAGAGGGGGCCTACCTGGTCGTGGGTTGGCTCCTTCTTCTTCTTTCTTTTCCTTTTCTTTTTCTTCTTCTTTTTCTTTTCTTTATCTCTTTTCTTTCTTTTCTTTTCTCTCTTCACTTTTTTTTTGGGTTTTCTTGGCTTGGTTCACTTAACCATGACTTGGGGAGTTTATATAGCAAGGGTTAAGGACTAAGCTAGGGTGGATAAGAATGGAAGGGGGTGAGGTGGTTGGAAGATAGGGGGTTAGAAAAGGAGTGGTGGGGAGAGGAGTGATGTGTGAGGAGAGGTGGGCTTCTAGAATGGTGGCTGAGGAGAGGAGGTGAGGGCTGTGTGGAAGGGGAGAAGGGAGAGGTGGCATTTTCTGGAGAGTTTCATGGAGGTGGGGAGGGATGTGTGGATGAGGGTGAGTGTGGTGGGCCCTCATGCCACATGTCATGTGGGGAGTGGGTGTGAGGGAAGGTGTGGGACCCAATGGGGAGGGGTGTAGGTATGAAGGAGGTAGTCCTCAGATGTCTACCCTCCATTTGAAATATTTTAAATGGGGGGTGTAGGGTTTAGAGAAATAATTAGGGGCATTTTTTAAAAACTGAGATATTTTGGCTCGGATTTTATCCCTCTACTGTTTGGGTCTACTTTTTGAGTCCTATGGTTCCTAGTTTTTCAACATTTATAAGTTTTTCGCACCTCTCGGACATTCTGGTCACAGCGAAATTGATGGAATCAAAATCTAATGTGGGTATGTGGGCGAAAATTGGCTCCGAATATACCTGTTTTGGCTTGTACCAATGAAAGAAGGGTAAGAAAGTAAAATTGATTTTCAAATTATTCATATGAAAGATAGCTCTTGAGATTTGTGAGCCATAGGCTCTGACTGTGTATGAATCAGATATCTGAGTTGAAAGTTATGTTCTAAGCCCTGAATTGTCCCCGAACAAACACCGCTTGATCTTGTGACTGATCTTTTTTTGGGTTTGAATGGGGTGTGATTGTAATCATGATTGTTTAGGTTTTAGATTTGTGATGATTTGAGGTCTGACAGTTAGATAATTTGACCCTTGGTGAATTTTTGGGAAATTTTCGAAGGGGGGTCATCTGATCAAGAAATGTGCTATGGATAAGTGAAGAATTGAGTCAATGAGTGATGCTGGGTTTGTGAAAGGGTTTCTCCATTAGGGAATTTATCGAAGATCTTGAAAATCCTGAAAGGATGGGTTTGACCTTAATGGATTTGGACTTCCAGAGAGTTCTTGCGAGCTCACCTAGTGTCCATGGTTGATATAGGTGTGTTTGTTGTATTCTAGAGATGGATTGGAGCAATTGGGGGGAATTGTGCCCTCTGGGTTTTTTTTGGGAAAGATTTAGGGTTTATGTGGGTATGGCCACAGGTTGGCTGAGTTTTTGATTTGTATTGAGCCTTCAGGGTTTATCTAAAGGTTCGATTTTGAGGGAAAATGATGTATTTTAAGGATGTGGGGGAAAAATGGTAATTTTATTTCCCTTTTGTATCTTAATATGAGAATATTGGTAAGAGTTGGAGAATCCTAAAAAAAATTGGCTCCATAGCCTATCATTTGAGTTTTTTAAAGGTGTAGGGGAAAAATGGTCATTTGCCAATTTTTTGGGGTTTTGATGCTAGAGGCCTTGCGAAAGTGGCTAAGACCTTGATGCCTTCCTTGTGGAGAGTATTTTGGGAGTTATAGGGAAAATGGGTTCAAGTGGAGTTTGGTTGGGTCTGATTTGGGCTTCTAGGGGTGTAGGGGTGGAATAGTAATTTTCCATCCTTTCGATGCTTCAATGTGGGAAGGCTTATGAATGTTGGTAAATTCAAGGTGTCTCTGTTGATGTAGAGAAGTTGAAAAGTAGAGTTTGATTGGGTCTGATTTGGGCTTCTAGGGGTGTAGGGGTAGAATGGTAATTTTCTAGCCTTTTGATGCTTTAATGTGGGAAGGCTTATGAAGGTTGGTAAATTCAAGGTGTCTTCGTTGATGTAGAGAGGTTGAAAAGTGGAATTTGATAGGATTTGATTTAGGCTTTTGGGGGTGTAGGGGTAAAATGGTAATTTTCTAGCCTTTTGATGTTTCAATGTGGGGAGGCTTACGAAGGTTGGCAAATTTAGGATGTTGATGTTTTAGAATACTTTCATTGTATTTGCGACCATAATGTCTATTGAGAATGCCTGCCTATTCAAAGTTTAGGGGTGTTAGACCTAAGTCTTATCCCATGCTGTAATGAAACCATTTGACTCCCTTTATAGATCTAAGTCAAAATTTGAGTGTTGACAAACCCCAAGGAGGAAGGGCCCTTCCCATAGCCACCTCACTCATATTGGAGTACATCCACTTGAGGGCAGATCTACCCCAACTTTATGACCCTACGCTGCCCAAGTCCTCAAGTGTTGCTTGCAAGTGGAAGTACACACTATACTCTTACCATAGAATATTGACTGGGTCAACATGTAGAAAAGAAATGTCCGGGTAGAGTAGGCTATCTTGGCCTCTGAACTCTCATTCATCGTCCATATGTACACCTCGAACCATGAAGAAAGGACACCTTTCGTGTCCTTGTAGTATGCCACTGGCTGTGGTCCTATGCACCTCGCCACTAACTCTGGGTCAGTGTCATTTGTGGTGGAAGGAGGTATTCCACTCATGGGAAGCCCCATCATCATAAAGAAGTTAACTAGGGGCAACCCAATCTTCCCCATCGGAAAGTGGAAGGTACGAGTCACAGGCGACCACCTCTTCGCCAATGCCATTTGGAGAGCTTTATCCGCCTTGAGTGGGGGAAGGCTGAGGAAGGGCCCAAGATTTAATTCCCTCACTCGGTCCTGGACCTTTGAGCATATAAACTTCCACAACTCCTTGATCTCAGACCATGACCCGTGCCTCTCAACCTTCTCTTTAACCTATGAAAAGAAATACATAAAAACATGTTAAACAAGGTCCAAACAAAAAGAGAAGTCCAAATTAAATAAAGAGAAACAAAAAAAACATAGATGATGCAATTCTGGTCTCAGGTCTAATGCCTGAATTTTCAACTTTTGATTTTTAAAAGGCTGAAAATTCAGGCGTTACACCTGTAATTTTTGGCTATTGCTTTCAGGCGTTAGAAAAACCCAAACTTGGCCATATTCATTTCAAAAACTCTTCAAAACTATTCTAAATCATAAATTAACAAATATCAATTTGTTTAAAATCATTTTAACATTAAAAAATTCAAGAGAATCCAACATGTTTGCAAAAATCAAAGAAAACTTATGGAAACTTAACAAAAACTCTCTAAAAACTTAAAGAACTTATCTAAAAATGATAAAAATGAATCTATAAGTCAAAACTCACCTTGTCAGCCACCAGGTTCTTCCATACAGCCGTCTCTTGTGCGGAGAGAAGTGGGAAATGTCGACTTGATCCACCTTGACTCATTGTTGATGAATATTTTTCAGAAAATTAGAAATGAGGAAGAAGAAGAAAGCTTCTTAAAGTTTTTTTTTCTCGGTATGTAACTTAAAGTTTGAAAATTATAGTGTAATGGGCAAAGGCATGTTCGTGGGCTATTTAAAACTTGTAATTGCTCTCAACGCCTAATTATGCTCTCAATGCCTGAATTTTAATTTAATTAAATTTAGGCGTTGAGGCAAATTCAGGCGTTAGACATTTTTTGTAGTAACTGTTCACAACGCCTAATCGTGTTTTCAATGCCTGAATTTTAATTGAATTAAATTAAGGAGTTAGACAGTTTTACTTGTAACTGTCCCAACACCTTATTATGCTCTCAACACCTGAATTTTAATTGAATTAAAGTCAGACGTTGGATCAAAATTCAAGTGTTAGGTTTAATTTCTGCCAAATTTTACTTTCAACTGTAAAATGAAAATTTTGACCCTTTGTTCATACTTGTGTCTACAGACATGGAGCAAAGACTTGTAGGCTTGGATTCATACTCCACGACATCCGTAAATTTGGAAAATACCCTAATTGCCCTTCCCCCGAGGAATGGGAAATTTGATGGAACCAAAGTTGGCTTGGACCAATATTGACACTTAGAGGCATCCATTTCATTTTAGGACCCTTCATCTATGGTTTTCCACTTTAAAGATTAAGAGCTCACACCATTATCTAAGAGGTAGAGTTTTTCTTGGATTGAGAACATTGCCTCAGCATCGATGCCGTGATCCCGACCCACAAGCCTAGCTGCTTCAAAGACTTCCATGCATTGGGCATCTCCAAAGCTTCCCTGCCTAAGAAGCTTCAGGGGAACATGTACATTGTCCTTTCATCTTCTTATTAGAGAGAAGTTGGAAGAAGGTTGGTGATTTGGTAGACCCATCCAAATTCAGAACATTCACCTTGGTTGTCCTAGGGAAACTTTTATTGTCACATAGCCGTCATCATATCAACGTCATCCTTCTCAACATCTTGGGGAAACATTTACAGAAGAAAACCCTAGCACTCATGATCATATCCAAGACTATTTCCAGTCTCTCTCACTATGCTCGACATCATTGAGGTCGGTTATATGGTTGTCTGGCTTTCTTATAGGCTTAGCAATGGGAACATGTGACCACTCTGTCATCTTTTTCGACTTATGTATCTCGTGATTTGACTCTAATATAGGTACATGTCAATAATTGGCCTTTGCTAGTCAAAGCCACGATATCCGACTATCATAGTCTACTGTCTAGTGTGCTTCCCAAACATGTCACTTGGCGAGTCAATTGGCACAAAGCACGCTACGCATATTTGTTCACCAAAGATCATAAATACATGGTCATTACAGGGGGTTTTTAGAGCACTCCCTATGTACTGATACGTGTTATTCGATAATTTTCCCTAAGGCAGGATCTCTTCGACTTCTCTACAGTCTTCAGAGATATACTTAAGCTTGATCATCATACACCTACTTACATATGGTCTCTCTTGACCACCTTATGGGACAACTCACATGCCAAAGCTACTTGGCATTTACCACTTGTATCTGTAAAAGTGCAAGCCATGTCATCATCTTACAAACATTGGCTCCTTCATAGACCTCCTGTACAGCTCGACACCTCTGTCACATTGGCTTCCTTGAACAAGAAGCTATGTAATGAGTCATCACCTACATCACATGTAGAGCCTTCTCACACTTAGATGGAGTATGAGCAAGCTCTACTAGACTTAGCCAAAGAGCGGGCCTTGAATGGCCAAACCAAGGCCACCTTAGAGGCTGAGTCACATCTACGCACAGAGGCCGAGAGCTCATGTGATTACACTCAATGTTGGAACGAGACCTAGTCCGAGCTCATCCACTCCTTGAAGAGTGAGATCAATGATAGTAGGACCTCCCATGATGATTTGGGAGTCGAGATTAGGCGCAACAACGGCATGGCCTTTATACAAGATCAGTGGATACAATCATGGGTTCACGAGCTGAGAAAGCAGATCTTTTCTTTGGGCTACAAACTAGTGCTACCTCCGCCATCCCTACTAAGGGTGCCTAGTCCTTAGTTTATTTCTTGTTTTCCATATACTTTTGGTAATAGGGCAAGTGCCCCCTCTCTTTTGTAGCCGTTTTAAATATATATATGTATAAAGTTTTGTTTCTAAAAATCTTGTTGTTAATAAAGGGACATGAATTCACCTGTATGACATATGCACTTGTTAAAAGTATCTGGCCGCTAAATATGAATGACTATAAAGAATGAGCCTTGAAAAAATAATAATGAATCATTTTCTCTTAGCGCAATCAAATACGCTACAAAACTCCTCCAGAGACTTAACAGTAGAAGAAGGCACGACTTAGCAAAGCCATGGCCAACAAGTTGACACCTCTGCCTACAACAAGTGCCACAACTCCTACCCATCCAAAGGTGTTATCAGGAAACCCACCTCCTAACTAGATGGGTGTTGAAGACATCTTCTTAGATAGGTACAAGTCTGAGATTGAGTGAATGATGGGGGACTTCATGTCTCGGTATGGTTGGAAAGCCACCCCTACACATGGTTCTTCTTCCTCACCGCCCCAAACTTCTCTACCACCACACAACCAACCAGCACCAATGAGAAACCTCGAATACCTATAGCAACTGAGTTCGAGAAGGTGATGTATAAATATATACTGAGGCAGGGAGGGCCTCATGGCCATGACACAGTCTCTAAACCACTGTCTTCTAGTACTTTTGAACAAGGTTCACCTTTCGGTCAGTCCTACGGCCCCATCTATGTCAAAGCTCTGCTTCAGACTACCACGCACATATAACCTGAGCATCACTCAATGTTCAACTTAGAGGAATAGTATGGGCCATCGGTATCGAGCAAGAAAGGAAAAGAGGTTGCTACCCCTCCCAAAGAGGATGAGACCAGTGTGAGGTTGGCTAAGCTCAC
Source organism: Platanus orientalis (assembly GCA_025762735.1). Lineage (NCBI taxonomy): Eukaryota > Viridiplantae > Streptophyta > Magnoliopsida > Proteales > Platanaceae > Platanus > Platanus orientalis. The sequence goes on along the minus strand of JAOXJP010279074.1, from coordinate 7,356 downwards.
AGCAAAAGTGGAGCTAATGAAAGGGGCAATTCCCTATGTTTATGGATTTTGAGGATCTCTGTATCCACCCTGGGGGTGTACTACCACCAAACTTTTGAATTCCTAATGTCTTAAAGTATGATGGTACTACCTACCCAAGGATGCACCTACACATGTACTGCAATGCCATGTTCCAAGGGGGGCATGATGAGCGCATCCTAGTGCAAATGTTTGGCAAAGCTTAGAGAAGAATGCAGGGAAATAGTTGGCGAGCTAGGGCAAGAGTAATATCAGCACATGGAGGGCTTTGACATGGTCATTCCTCAATCACTATAGATTCAACCTCGAGATGCTGCCAACTAGGGAAGAGGTAGAAGGAATAAGGCCCCTCACAGGGGAGAATATCAGGGACTTTGCTTATAGATGGAGACTGAGAACCTCCAACTTGAAATACCCTATATCTAAACAGGACATGATATCTACCTTTTTTAAGACGTTGGGTCCCACCTACCAGCTAATGCTCCTAATTGCCTCATAGAGAAACTTTGTCGAGGTCGTTGACAAAGCCGCAAAGGTTGAGTTGGCCATCAGGGTAGGACTTATACAAGATGCACTCCATACTCCCTTCAGTTCCACCAGACAAGTGCCGAAGAAGGCAGCTGGCACCCGACTAGAGGCTTGTATGGTCCAAGCCATTGAGGTTCCTCGGCCTAGTCAAAATAGTGGTCATGTTTTGCCTCCGCCATAACTGACTTAGAGCTACCTTACAGCTATGAACATCGTTCCTCCTCAGATACAACAGTTCTACCAACCAAGATTCCCAGGTGCACCCAGAGAAGAAAAGAAAAAGAGAAAGTTCACCTCGTTGTCGTATTCTTACAAGTATATAATGGAATACCTCATCAAAAAGAGGTTGTTATAGTTGTTGGACCTGAGACCCCCACCTTATCCCTTGCCCTACCACTACAATATAGAGAAACATTGTGAATACCATCAATCCCCGAGGCACACCATCGATAGGTGTTTCTATTAGAAACATGACATATAAGACCTAATTGATGAGGGTAAGGTGTCGTTTGACTCCACACCCATAAATCCCCACCAAATTTGAACATCATCTAGAATCCACTCCCTGACCACCAACCACCTAAAGGGGTCAACACAATCAGTCTCACCATCACTCAGTTCAATCCCTCCAGCTTCATCACCAAGATTTCAAAACCCCAAAAAACCATTTTCTTACCTGATACTAACCAAGTATCCACCCTGAATGAATACTCTCCTTCTCTTATTCGCCCCCAAATACAAGCATCTACTCACATATATGTGGGATATGGCCCTAGACAACCTAGTAATAATCCTTCCTCCTAAAACTACTATGTACGAGGAAGGTTCACCAAGCTACAACCCATTTTCATCCTCTCATATCATTTCAAAACCATCATTGTATTCACAACTCACTAACCTTTTATCCCCCTACCAAGTCATTAACATTCTCCCACCCATCGGAATACAGTATTTGCTGAACAGAGTCCCTTTGGGTTATCTAGTCGGGGAAGTAGTAGATCCCGAATTGATAGAAAAAGAATTGGAAGAACTCACAACCTTCATCAGCAGGTCAGGTAGAGTCTCCAAACCAATCACGTATTTACACCCAGAGGAGGAAGGGAAAGAGAAAACGGTATAAGAAGAAGCTAAGATAGAGGTACAGAAGAAAACCAGAGAAGAAGAAAGAAGGAGAGAGAATGAGATTTTTGAAGCAGTTATTTGAAAGTCTCACATGTTTTTTATTGAGCAACTGTCGAAGAAGCCAGCACAGGTTTTGATTTTGGGCCTTTTGTTGACATTTGAGTGGCATAGAGAGAAATTTTTAGGCATACTCAAAAAATCCTTTGTGGATGCCTCGATCACACCCAATAGGCTTGAGAACATGGTGGCCAAAGTATCAATGCCATGAGTCCTAACATTCTCAAAGGATGAGATTCTGGAGGGTGACACCATGCACAACTGAGCTATCTACATCATGGCCTGCCATTCTGACTTTTGTATCCCTTTAATTTTGGTGGACAATGGGTTCACCTTGAACTTTTGTACAAATGATACCTTGGATGCATTGGTAGTGCCCTTAGATTGTGTGAGACCTAACCCATGTGACATAAGGGCCTTCGACAACTCAGTCAGGCGTGGCCAAGGAGAAGTATACATTCCCCTAGTGATAAAAGGGAGAATGTTCCAAGTTCAGTTCCAAGTGATGAGCATACCATTCTCCTTTACAATGTTGTTGGGAAGACCGTGGATCCACTAGGCAGGCACTGTTCCATCCTCTTTCCACCAGAAAGTTAAGTTCATTGTCGGTGATGAAGTCATCACAGTATCGGTTGACACATATGTAATCACAATGACAGGGCATAAAATACTGGGAGTTCAGAATTTGCAGGCTCCGAATACTTCCACCTCGTACCAATTCAAGGTTATACATATAGAGAGAGAAGCTACAGATTTGAAAAGGAAGGCTGAAATACTTCCACAAAAGTTCCGTATGATGCCCAAGATGAAATTCAACCCGGACAAGGGTTTAGGAAAATTTTCTTAGAGCAGGAAGAACCCCATCAAAGCCATCAAAGTGCTACACAAGGTAGGCCTAGGGTTCAGACCTTTGATGAAGCACCAGTTCAAGAACATGAAGAAGAAGGTCAGCCATAAGGCCACATAGTACTTTGCATCTAGCCTCGAACTACTTGAGACATGCATCACCTTGCCAATTGAACCATAAACTCTAGTACCCCTATCAGCACCATCTAAACTCAGCACAGAATGTGCACAAACAAGACCAATTGTTATCCCTCACCCAAACATCAATGATCACTTTGCCTACCATCTTGAGGCTGGTCCTCATGACCCTATGTTCAGCTCTAAGTCGTCCGTCCTTGAAGTTGGGGAAAGTTCAACCCCCAACACCTCAGAATATAAAGAGGACAATACAACTCCCTTAAGTCTACTCTCTCTCCCCGGAGACATCATGGAAGTGCTGCAATTAGTCATTGCAAGCAGAGAGCTAGACCTAGATGAGCTTGACCTTGACCAAGTTAATATGCCAGAAACATGGGTACCCATAGATGCCAAAGAGCAGATTGAATGAGCCAACTCAGCTATAGCGGAGGACTAGGTGATTGATTGAGGAAAGAAGCTTAGATGAGCCAACTTATTCCACCTTTTGTTTCATGTTTTCAAATGTTTTTAGTCATTTCTTTTGAACTACCACCTTGTAATAGGAACTACATAGACTTGATCCCTACTGACTCACACTGTCAAAGCATTCGACCAATGCAATTGTACGGGGTATGCAACCTGAGACACAGATTCAGGTTCAGTCACTTTTGAAAAAAAAACTTTTCTTTTTGTTTCTTTACCTTGTAGTCAAAGAACTATGTGTGGCTTGATCTTGACAGACCATGTTTTTAAAAGCACTTGTGCTTAAAAGTCAAGTACGTAGGCAACTTGAGAAATAACTTCAGGCTCAGCTACTTTTCAAAAAAAAAAAAAAAAATAGTCCACCACTCGACTTGATCCCTATTGAACAACTTTACTAAGCTTGTGATCAGTGCAAACATCGGGTATGTAGGTAACTTGGAGCATGATTCCAAGTCCAATTGCTCCTCAGGTATTGAATACCCTTTTTCATGTAAATTCATACTAAAAACCATTTCTTTCTAAAAATAGGAACAAGAAGAATGAAATGATGAAGAAATGATGCCAAAAGAGGTGATTGATGCCTTTGAACGTCAAGAAAATCAAAATCTTCCATCGGTAGATGACCTCCAAAAGATCAATCTCGGGTCTGAAACTGTGCCTAGAATTATGAAAATTGGGACTCCTAGCACTTCAGAACTAGAACACGCCTTGTTAAACTTGCTTTGAGAGTACATATACTTCTTTGCATGGACCTATGCAGATATGCCTGGTCTAGACACAAACCTTGTCACCCACAAGCTTCTCACTAACCTAGATATTCATCCCATCAAACAAAAGCTTAGGCGTCTATGACCAGAATGATCCCTAACCCTTAAAGAAGAAATACAAAAACAATTAGACGCTGGCTTTCTTTTGTCTATCCAATATCCTTAATGGTTAGCCAACATCGTCCCTATACCCAAGAAGGATGACAAAGTCTAAATGTGTATCAATTATAGAGACCTAAACAAGGCTAGTCCCAAAGATGATTTCCCTTTACCCAACATTGACGTGCTCATTGATAGTACTACTAGACATGAGATGATGTCCTTCATCGGTAGGTTCTTGGGCTACAATTAGATCAAGATGTGTGTAGAAGACCATGAGAGGAATGCCTTCACTACCCTTTAGGGGATATTTTGCTACAAGGTTATGCCCTTTGGTCAAGAATGTAGGAGCAACATGTCAATGGGCTATGATTACCCTCTTCCATGACATGATCACCAAGAGATGAAAGTCTATTTTGACAATATGATTTTTAAGTCTTGCAATCGAGAAGATCATCTAAAACACTTGCAAAAGCTATTTGCCCACTTGAAAAAATACAGATTGAAGCTAAACCCGAACAAGTGCATCTTTGGAGCCTCTTATGGAAAGTTGTTAGTCTTCATCGTCAGTGAAAGAGGCATAGAAGTTGATCCCTCCAAGGCCAAGGAAATCATTGGAATGCTTACACCTTGCACAAAGAAGGATGCACACAGCTTCTTAGGCCACATTCAGTATATCAGTAGATTCATTACCCAACTCACTCTCATTTGTGAGCCTTTGTTCAAATTGCTAAGGAAGAATGTTCCAACCAAATGAGACAACGATTGCTAGGCTGCCTTTGACAAGATTAAGAAATATATGCTAAGCCCGCTTGTATTGATTTCTCGAGAGCCAAACTGCCCACTAATTTTGTACCTAACTGTACATGATAACTCTATGGGGTGTGTACTAGGATAACATGATAAGACAGGAAAGAAAGAATAAACCATTTATTATCTGAGCAAGCATTTCATGGACTACAAAACCATATACATGCCTCTTGAGAAGACCTACCTTGCTTTGGTCTATGTTACCAAAGAGACTTTGGCATTACTTCCTCTCTTACAAAATATTTATGATTTCTCAGATAAATCCTATCAAGTATCTATTTGAGAAACCTACAACCACAAGAAGGACTACCTGATGGCTTATGATGCTATTTGAATTCAACATCACCTATATCTCACAGAAAGCTATCAAGGGGCAAGCTATAGCCGACTTCTTAGTAGATGGACCAATAGATGAAGCTTTATCCTTGAAGTTTAACTTCCCAAAGGAGCATATACTTTGTGTCAAAGCCGAATTAAACAAGATTGTTAGATGGAAAATGTGATTCAACAGAGCTGTCAATCAACTAGGCTATGGAATTGGAGCCATGCTCATCTCCCCTATAGGTGCCCTCATTACTAATCGTCGCAAGACTGCACTTTCCATGCGCTAACAACATAGCCGAGTATGAAGCTTGCATCATTGGTTTGAAACTAACCATTGACCTAGGCATTAATGAGTTAGAAGTCTATGGAGATTCAACGCTTGTTATCTTCCAAGCAACTGGAGATTAGTTCATCCGAGAGGAGAAGTCCTTGGACTACCATGAATGTCTACAAATCCTTTCTAAGAGATTTGAATACTTAACTTTCAACTACATTGGCAAAAGGAGAAATAGCTTTGCAGATGCTTTGACCACACTGGCTTCAATGATTGACATCTCTAAAGGGGTAGAGATGATATTGATTGAGATTGAGTAGAGGGTTGAGGTAGCCTACTGTCTTCAAGTTGCAACTATTGATTTGAATAGGGAACCATGGTTCCTCGACATAAAGAACTATCTTGAAGACCAAACTCTTCCTTTTATGGCTTTCAAAAATGACCAACGTGCTCTGCGGAGATTAGCAGCTCAATTTGTTTTGCATGGTGGGACCCTGTATAAGAAGTCCCCTTATCATGTCCTTCTAAGATGTGTAGATGAAGCTGAGGCCTCCATTATCATTGAAGATATCTACGGAGGAGTGTGACCCACACATAATGGGCTCATGCTTGCCGAGAAGATTCTTCGAGTGGGCTACTATTGGTCGACAATGGAGACAGACTATTGTTAACATGTAAAGAAGTGCCACCCTTACTAGTCTTATGCCAACTTCTGAATCGCATAACCTAACTACTCCTTGGCCATTCTCCATGTAGGGAATTGATGTAGTAGGGGCCAATGCCTCGGAAGGCAACCAATGGACATTTGTATATCATGGTGGCTATTGACTACTTCACTAAATGGGTCAAGGTCATATCTTTATCAACAGTCACAATGAAGAACACAACCAAATTCATACGGAAAGACATCATTTGCCGATATGGTGTTTCCAACAAAATCATCATTGACAATGCAACTAATTTTGTAGGAAATGACTTTGAACTACTCTATAAAAAGTTCAAGATTCACATCATTGATCTTCGCCATACAGACCACAGATGAATGGAGTAGTGGAAACAACCAACAAGAACCTCAAAAAGATCTTACAGAAAATGACTGCTAATTACTTTAACTGGCATGATATGTTGCCCTATTCACTCATGGCCTATAGGACATCTATTCACACTTCAACAGGGGCAACCCTATATTCATTGGTCTATGACATAGAAGCAGTACTGCCTATTGAAGTTGAAATTCCAAGTCTTTGAGTCTTGGTTGAGGCATAGATTCCAAAATCAGATTGGACACAGGCTCGACAGAATCAGCTGAATCTTATTGATGAAAAGAGACTGTAGGCAATGAGCAATGAGCAAACCCATCAGAGGTGCATGACAACAACTTTCAATAAGAGAGTTAGACTAAGAGATGTTAAAGAAGGAGACTTAGTTCTTAAAATGTAATACCTAAGATTTTCTTATGCATTTTCATTATTTTTATGTCTTTATGACAAAATTATAAACCTAAAAACATTGGAGAACTTTGGAATTAGATGAAAAATAGTAAACTTGATAAGTTTATTATGAAAAATATACCAAAAAAAAGGTCTCAAATTCTAGAGTCCAACACAACAAACGATTCAAAAAACGGAGTTCTATAGAGAAAGTTAGAGCCATTTTAATCCAATGGCAAAATCGTAAATAACTCAAAAATGTTCTAAAATCGTGATTAATGCAAAAATCATCTTTTATTTTTTAGGGACACGTCTTATATCTATAAGAATGACCTAAACTCAAACTCAAACCCTAGAAACCCAGTAGAACCAAGGAAGGAAGAGAAATGAAGGAATTTTGGAGAAAAAGTTGGGGATTTTGAAGAATTAAGGATTTTTGAAGGTCTAAAGCTTAGGGATTAGTGAAGAACAATACAGAGGT
>JAOXJP010279063.1:0-19633 GCA_025762735.1 Platanus orientalis | reverse complement strand
TTTTTTTTTTTTTTGTTTTTTTTTTTTTTTTTTGAGATTATAGGAAAATTAATGTATTGGAGAAAATATATATTATTTTTTCAGAAGAGAGATAATAAAATATAACTTATTGGCAAGACGAAGAAATTAATTTGATAAGAGATATTTTGAAAGAGAAGGATAGTTAAGGAGGAAAGAGGTTAACTTAAGAAAAAGAATTAATTAAAATTTATGGAAAAAGAATAATTTGCACATGAGCAGCAGAGATGAAAGATTTACTAAGAATGAAGGTTGTAGAGCATGTGTGTAGGGAAGCAAAGGGTGTTGATTTTACACCCCCTTTACTATATTATATACATGGATTCAAATTAGAGAAATATTAATTAATAGTTTAATACAATTAAATTAATAATTTATGAAAAAACAATGGGAAGAGGAGGTACATGAGAGAAATTTAATTAATAGTACAAAAATATTTAAGACATTTTAGGAATCAAGATTTTATGAGTTAGAGAGAACTTGGGTAAGAAAGACAATACAGAAGGGAGGCATGGAAAAAGAAAGGGTGTGGATGTGACACCCTTTTACCATCTTCTATAAATGAAATAAAATTAGGAAAATATAAATTAAAAATTTAATAGAATGGAATTAAGAAATGAGGAGAGGGAGAGGTGTGTGATATGAGGGGCAGGGTCAAAGTTGACAATCACAAGAGTTTGAATCCATGGTTTTAAAACTCGGAATCGGTCAGGACCAACCGATTCCCGAGTCGGATCGGCCAATCCAAGCTGATTCCGAGTTGACTTGACTGATCTAGTGCAAATAAAAAAAACGTTAAAAGGTTCTGAAATTCAAATTAAAAAAAAAAATTAATTTCAAACCGATTCCCGATCTAGATTGGATGATCCGGAAGCCGATTCACACCCGGATCGGTCAATTCCTGACTTGGATCGGCCACGTCAAAACAAATCCCGAGTTGACCCTGAAAATCGGATCGGTCTCAACCGATTCCGAGTTGGATCACCCGATCCAACTCGGAATTGGCCGAGTTTTAAAACCATGTTTGAATCAAATATTGTTTGAACAGAAAGATACAGTACCTGTCGATATGATGCCTAACAAAGGGTATTATGATAAAACACATTACTTAATGTCATACCATAACTCCCTGACAAACGGTGTATTCGCTGAGCCGATACATGTCGTTTGCTGCTCAACACCTCCACTTCCCACAAATGCACTCCACTGATAGCTAATGAATCAACTCTATTTTCAATGCCAATCTCCTATTGATCTAAAGCAAAGAGTTGCAGAAAAATCTAGCTTTCTTGAAGATAGTCAAAGCCTCCCATTGTGCAACAAAATTAGCAACAATTGAAGATAGTCATACCTAACTGGTTAATGATATATGCATTTGAACCTTTGAGGACTGCAAATAATGCATCATTAAGTGGCAAATGGTTCCAAGCTCATCAAAATACGTGCACACTTTGAAGATGCTGCTGACACTAACTCTTCTCGACAATACATTATATAACAAAAATAACTTGATTGTGGATCAATCACGAATCACGATGTTAATTTCTCCAAGTGGAATTTCATAAGCTCATTTGCAATATCAGCCCTTTTCGAGCAATGGCACAAAATATTGCATAAACATTGAGGTATGGCTGCACTAGGTATCTTGAACAATGTAGCTTGCTCAATGCTTCTTGGCAAGTAATGAACAACTCAAACCATATGAGCTGTGTAGCTTTTACAAAAAGTATGCAATAGATCAAGCAAGAATAAAATGAGACAAAACAGAGAACTCTCCTCAAACATCTCACCCTACTACCTTGGACTGATATTACAGGCTCCTTGTAGGCAAGGAGGTCAACTACTGGAACAGTTTAGCTTCAAGTAACTTTTTAGGAAGAGGTCCAATGAATCAAAGACTGACTGACTACATGGGATGGTTTTTTGGAAACAACTAGAACAGCTAGCAGCTAACAACAGAAGAGGAAATCCTTCTTGCAGAATAATGAACACAGGAAACTATTTCTTCTGTTCGAAACAGTAAACAAGTAAATTTTATTCACATAACACCTTATTGACACAATAAATTATATAACCAAAATAACTTGATTGTGGATCAGTCACCATGTTAATTTCTCCAAGTGGAATTTCATATCGACCCTTTTCAAGCAATGGAAAAAAATATTGCATAAAAAATTCACGTATGTAGGAGGAATGGCTACACTTGGTATCTTTGGCAATGTCTCTTTCTCAATACTTCTTGGTAAGTAAAGAAAAGCTCAAACCATACAAGCTGTGTTATTTCACCAAAATAAATAAATAAAAATACAAGCTGTGTGGCTAACAATACGATAGCAATAGATCAAGCAATAATAAAATGAGACAGAATAAAGAATTTGCTCAAACAACTCACCCATTACCTTAGACTGATATTCCAGGCTCTTTGTAGGCAAGGAGGTCAAATACTAGAACAGTTTAGCTTCAAGTAAATTTTAAGGAAGTGTCCAATGAATCAAAGACTGACCACATGGTTGTTTCAGAAACAACCAAAACAGCTAGCAGCAAACAACAGGAGAAAATCCTTGCAAAATATGAACACTGGCAACTAGTTCTGCTGCTTGGAACAGTAAAGCAAAAGGTACTCACATAACACCTTATTGACACAAATTCATCGATAATAGAAGATTTCAGTCAAATAACCTAAGGAGCAGATATTTACAAGACCAAAACAGAGATAACCGTTAGTAACTTGACTTTGTTTTCAGCATCACTGGTCAAAACTAAGAAAGCAACTGTAAAACATCCCTGTCGAAGGAAAGAATCTTGTCCATCAATAAAAGTGAAAATAAGGAAAAAAGTTTCTTTGACCATCACTTCATTCTACCCTAGCCATCCGATTAATATTTAGAATAAGTCTACCTTCTAAAAACAAAACGATATATAGATGAAACTCTTTCTTTGATCAATCACTGTCTCTCCAATGGTGGGTTGTTGGTCTTTCTTATCCCAATGAACTGTAAATACACATTCTATCTATGTGTAGCATCAAGGGAATAGTTTCTATATGCATAAAAATCTTCCTTTTTCCGTGCAACCACTCTCTCAAAAGGAAGTTTTTTGCTTCCCTCTTTTCTTTTCCAACATGAACTGTCAAGAATGAAATAGTTCAACTTTAACTTTGGTGCATTGCATCAGGAATGGACTAATTCCTTTCTCATCGCACTCTCCCTTTTATATTGGAAAAACAAAGTGCCTAGGAATCATAAGTCATTTTCTTCCAAAAAAAAGCGGGTACACCAGGCCCTAGGTCCTACATCTTTCTCAAATCCAACAATTAAGAAATTACAAATTTATCTTGTAGATAGTAGTAGAAACCATAATATTTAGTGCTAAAGATGGTCATTGATTGGAATTAATCCATATGTGCAATTAACTAGCAATAAACATTGTTTTATCTGCAGCTGTAACTGTCAGCTAGTCAAATAGAAAGACTCCCTTCATTTTATTACCCTACGGCCCAGTCTGGTTGCCATGGAAAAGTTTTCTCATGACAAAATTTTTCCGAGAAATCATTTTTAAGCTATCTGGTTGCCATGAACAGTTGGTTTTGTCATGTATTTTTCATGATTAGTTTCTTTCCTTTTCTTGTGGGATTTTATTTTCTATTCTTTTCTTTTCTTTTCTATACAATTCAAGGCAACCAGACTGGGCCTTAGAGATTTGGTTCAAGTGACACCAAAACAAAATCATCTAGAAGCTGCTACTCCAAAGGGAAAGGTCCAAACACCTCACCTTTGCAAGGAAATAGAAGCAGATCGCATGAGCATATCTAGAGTAAACATCAAAAAGGATGAAAGTTGGAATTAAGGTTGGAGACCAGACAGCTTATTCACGTCCTTTCATCAAAATCTCTTGCAGGCAAGACCCAAGGTAAACGAAGTTGCCCAATTGTTTTCTAAATTCCCAAGGGAACAAGTAATCTTTTGGCTACAATGGTGTGCAGTTTAACTTGAGAGGAATCGTCAACACCTCTAAATCCCTCAACAGGCCAAATGGTCAAATCACAACCACCATTTTTATGTGATATGATTGAATTTTGATATTTAAATCTTCAGGATGTCAAATCACAGCCACTTGGTAAGAATTTAAGCAAAAAATTCGGATACCAAAAAGATCACCATATATAACACAAAATTGATTTTTAAATTCCTTATAATCGAATCTCTCGATCTTTCATTATTACTCGAGAAGAAGAAATAATTACAACCCCCATTCCACTTAAAATCCTAAGAATTCATTGATAGTTGGAATAGATTTGTAGACCGACTTGGCTGATACGCTTAAAATCTTTCAAAGTCATATCACCTTTGATGAATATAGGGTTAAGTGCACCTCCCCAGTCAGGATCCTCTCTTGCAGGACTCTACAGGCAACACGTCCCAAAAAAACAATTCCGGGCAGGTGATTCTCACTTTTTGGGATACATGCCACTCCTACAAGGTCTTGCAGGACTTTAACTGCAAGAGAGGATCCTCACACCACCTCCCCAATATTTAATAATAAGGTTGTTGCATAGCATGCTTTACGTAACTACATATATGTGACGACACGAAAGGCATGCAAAGGATCAGAACTCGAATGAAGTTAGGCTTTGTGATATTTTCTTAGGAATATAACAAGCCTTTACTTGAAGCCCTGAAACATGTATATCACAGTAACAATGACCTAGGTAACTATAATCGTAATTAATACATAAACCAATTTAGTCAACATCCATGAGTCGAGGGGTGCAAATGGGTCAGCCCTAGACTGGTGCCTTAGTCCAAGTAGGACTGTCAATGAGCCAAGCTAGCTCGGCTCAACTCAGAGCTCGACTCCTTGTTTAAAACTTGATTCATTAAGAGCTTGGTTTGATTAATAATTTTATAATATTATTATATATAGTGATAACATTAATGTTCAAATAAGACAAAGTAGACTAATAGCCCAGTAGGATGTTGGGTCTTTTTTCTCTTTCTGGCAAGCTGAGCCAAACGAACCCTTAGCTCGGCAACTCAAGCTCATCACAAGCCTGAGCCTGGCCTTCATGTGACAAACCCGAGCTGAGCTGGACAAAGCTTGGCTCGTTGACACCCGTACCAAGCATGGCCTGCCAAACTGCTAATGAGCCGGCTAATTTAAACCAGAACAAAATAAAACATCAACGAGTTGTGATGAACGCCTAGGGTAATCAATGGTCCATGTCCGATCCAGTTCGGGCATAGCCATACCTGGACCTGATTATATGTGCGGTACATGGGTCTTATCAGGCCCAGGTCCGCCCCTGAGAACTGGTTCCTTCCTGCCCCACGAATGCCAAGTTTACGATATGGTTTCTAGTACTCCCAACAACTGAAATAAAAGAACACCAAAACCCTAATTTTATAATGGAAAAGAAGAGAATAACAGATAAATTCTAAAAATCAACAAATATACATATATTATCCTTGAAATTTCCTTTTATTTATTTACTCATTTATTTATTAGATACCCAACATTGGACTTCACTCAATATTTCTAAGGCCAAAAATCAGCACTGAAAAAATATTTTCAACCTATCCGAAATTTGTACTAGTGAAGTTGAATAATTGAGATTTTAAATCAACTTTAGATTTTTTTTCCTTCTTTTTCTTTTGGCACAACCATAATTCCATGTAATTTGCAGAGTAAATATACTTGACAAATACACTTGACCAAGTAATAAACAAGACCAAAGGTTAAACCCAAAATCCATGAGAACAGAAAGTTTAAAAGAACTCGTAGTTTATTTGATTTAACATTACAAAGGCAGTACACATACAAAAATTGATACATGGTTACATAGAAATCAATCACAAGATACACTCTACAGGATATCAAAATAATGGCAACAGGATATCAAAATAATGGCAACCAGAGACCGTCCAGCGATCAAGATTTGGGAAGAGCATTGCGTAATGACACATTGCTTGCTTCCTGGAGCAGTTAAAACAGTTTCAGAGACCTTTTTTGTGTTTTAGTGCATTGTTTCTAAAAGGAGCCAACAGTAAAAACTTGTAAACAGAATGAAATACTGCAACGCTCCAAGTTGAGCATACAAAGAAAGACTCAACAAAAACTATACCTTGGAGTAAAAGGGTTGTGTTTATGATGATCCTGTTAATAGCGTGGGTAACAAGAAGCTACCCAAACCACTCGAAGGAATGGACCAGAGTTGCAATGACACGTTATGATTCTTGAAGAACTACATGTAATTCCTGGGCACATTTGGCAAGTAAATCACCCCGCCTGCACCAAAAGCGTGCAACGGTAGGTAAACTTTTAGTAAAGAACTCATCAAACCATTCGTGTAGGAACCTCATATGACCTCTTTCTAACGAGTCCATGAAAGCACAATTCAGGAAAATTTACCTTGTTAGTGAAGGAAGAACTTGCTTGATCTTCTGCAACTGGATAAAGCACTGGTTGCAACATTCACGCCTGTGCTCATTTTTTTTTCCAGAAATGGGTCAGTATGCCACCAACCAACCTACACCCAAAGAAAACTAAAGAGGACAAACAAGTCAAAAGAAGAAAAGTACGTTAAAGAAAGATACCTGTGCTCTGCTTGAAGATCAACCCCAACAGATGGAGATGCTGACATGGTTGAACGGATTACAGGTCCAAAGACTGTCACAAGTTTCAGTATCACTTCCAACGAAACACTCGCATGCCTGAACATATACAAAAACAACATCAGCTGCAACCAGTTATGTATAAAATCCCAGCAGCACCTCAGCCTATTGTATAATCAATAAAACTACGAACAGCTATATCACCAAATGTCATAAAAAAGATTTACCAAAAAAAAAAAAACATGAATTGCATAATACAAGCTTGTCTTTTTTCCTTTTGGGGAGTGCCTTTTCTCTTCTTCTTTTTTTATTGGTGTGTGTGCTGGGGGGGGGGGGATGCAGGGGAAGGGAAAGAGACTTAACAGATTTTTTTACCCATATCTGTGTTTTTTCTTGATTTTAAATTTATCAGAACATATTGGCTACTCCCTAAGCTAAGATTCTAATTAAACTCCTTATCAACTCCTTTATCCAGAGTCTGGAACCTTGGTCATTCCCACATTAGAAGGTCACATGTCAATAGACGGGGTAGTATCATGATGAAAAAAAAATTGGTAAATTAATAAAAACACCCTCCAATACCCTCTGTAATGACAAAATCATTCACATGTATTGATATGTGCCACTTATTTGGGGATCACCAGAGTAACTACTCAGGTCCATGTACTAGATGATCCAAATGCCATCATCATCCACTAATTTATTAACTATTAAGTCCCACTTTCTCAGCAAAAAATTCCCTTTCTTTCCTCCTAATTTCAGAAAACAATCTTGAAGCATTTCATTCAACTATTTTCCATCATATGTGCAAGTTACCTATTTTCCAAAAGATGTACTCAGCTGCCACAAAAAGGGAATATTAAGAGGAAAAAAAAGTATTTTTACTAGACTTGCTAGCATGTACTGAGGAACTGATGTGAGATTGTGATGCAAGCAGTTGCAGGCTTTTAGCCAGAAAATGATGAAACAGCTGTGAGATTGTGATAAACAAGTTCATACATTTTCTAATATCCAGTATCATAAGTTCTCATCACCAACTTGTTCATCATTACCTGTCAATTTTGCTATTTAGTAAGCCTGAAAGTACAGGCAGCAAGCAAGAAAAAAGATCCAAAGTAACAATGTCCATTTTCTCCATGAGAACACTAATTACATCAGCTTGCACCTGCATCATGGAAGAGGTGATAAACAACTAACATTTACCACAGAAGATCAAAATAGAGTATAGAACAAAGCCACCAGTTACCAAATGGAACTGTCAAACACAGACACGAGCAAGACACTAAATCCTCGAAAAGAAAATGAAATACTTACAGATTGATCGGGCAACTTCCTCATTGCATTGATAGCACCCTTAATGTCATTCCGCTCCCAAAAATGCCGCACCACCTGCAAATCAAGGTTAGAGCTAATATTTTCCATGCAATAACAAATGCTAGAAACAGATTTACAGAGTCAGGTGCTCAAATACTGAACCTGGACAGCAGTATTGTTAACAAATCTGACAGTTTGACAATTAAAATTTTAATCAGGGGAACCATGTATGAATATCTCTTCTACATAATCAAACAACTGTGTAGGCGTGCCAGCATATCAAGCCTCCGAAGGTTATCTTCCAACACATTATATCTAATCCAGCTCTAACATGTGCATCCATGATTAAGTCACATAGCTATTACTAGCCAAAATAGCAAGCCTAGACAATAAAATCATACTGTAGATACCATTGCTCAATAAAATTTTAACTCCGTATGCATGGCTGAAATTACCTGTAATTTTGTAAGCCGAGATCGTAGAGTACTTAAGAATATCTCATGATTTTGCATTAGATCTTCATTAAGATCTTCATTGTTTGGAGATGTTGACTCCCTTCCAGAAGTTTGTGGTTGTAAATTCTGTCATGAAAAACATCATAACAATCTTAAATTGGAACATGACAAATCTGCCTGCATACATGCATCCATCTGAAGAAAACAAACTTGTGTATGGTAGCTATAAACTTGTCCTCCTTATTAAACAACCGACACAACTACAGCTTTGGCCACTGAACAAGATTGAGTTAACCAAACACAATGAGTTACATCAAATAACATAAGGGATCAATAAAAAAGAGACTGGAACAAACGGGACTAGTTATCAATTATCAGTGATTAGCAAACAAAAGAAAGCATTAGACAAGGGCACTATCTCCCTGGTGCCCTTTGTTGGAACATTTGGAAGGAGAGAAACAAGAGAATCTTTGAGAACAAAGCCTCAAGTCTCGACGATATCTGTGCTCTCGCTTATAATTCCATTCATGAGTGGTGCTCGATTTGGAAGGAGTTGAACTCCGACAAGTGGTATACTTTGTGGTCTATAGAGAATTTTATAACCTCGTGTTATCTTTGTTTTTTTTTTAGCCTTTGTTTCAGCCTTCCTTTTCTCTTTTCTACTGTTCTGTTGCTTCTCTTGTTTTGTTGTTTCTTTTGCTTTTGCTTTGTTCTCCGCACAGGTGAACTTCTTTGTCCTCCTCCTTTTTCTCTAATGAATTGCTTCAACCGTTTCATTAAAAATAAAAAAATAAAAAACCTCGTAATTTGCAGCGTAGCATATCCCCATAACTATCTACAAGATACAACAGCAGTGTTATAAAGGATACAACTATATGACCAGATACACCCCAATGTGGATGATAGTAGGTGGTGGGTAGCCGGAACCAGGGGCACTTTCACAGTGAGGTCATGTTTAAAGATGATTAGTCCGTCCAATCCAGTGAATACCCTAAGGAGATATGGTTTAAGGCGATTCCTTAGAAGGTCCAGCTTTTTGTTCGGACTACCGCTTTGGCTAAGATTCTAACAGTGCATGATTTGAGAAAAAGAGGCATCTTTCTTCCAAATATCTGTCAGTTATGTTACAGAGATGCGGAGTCCATTTCACACATTGATCCACTATCCTTACATGTAGGAGGATTGGGCAGGGCTGATTGGAAAGTTTGGTCAAAATTGAATAGTTCCCCCAAATATAATGGCATTTCTAATGGGTTGGTGGGCTCACGTCTGAAAGAGGGAAACAGCTTTGGAGATTGGTTCTTGCAGCGATTTGTTGGTCCATGAGTGGAAAAAAACAGTCGAGTTTTCAATGGGTATGTTGAGCCGTCCTATAGAGTTTTCAGCAAAGCTAAAGAGAGAATATTGGAGTGGTTGGTTTGCTACAAGGGGTAGGGGTGTAGGGGTTTGGGTAGGGAGTGGAAGAGAGACTAGGAAGAGATTATAATAAATTTAAGAACCTCTGGGTTTGAGGGAGGAGGCAGTGTTCTTTTGGGGTCTTTCAGAGGACTTGGGAGGGTGAGTGGACTGGGGCTTTGTTATTTTTCTTTGGTGGGGTTAGTTTCAGTAGTGTGGGGTAGTGTTTTTGGAATTGGGGCTTTTGCTGTATCTCTTTCGTGGAACGAAGTTTCGGGGTATGATTGTTTTACTTGTGTGTATGGAGCAGGAAGTTTTTTTTTTTTTTCATAAAAATTCCTTTTATTTATCAAGAACGAAAATTCAACTAGGTATCCACTATACAATTAAGGCACATGAAGGAGAATCCAAACCATCAATTAGATGGCCCTCATTTGGATAATCTTCTATCCCAAAAATTGATGAGATAATCCAAACCATTGAACTAGTGGATCTTTCACATACTATTACTTCCCAACAATCCAAAAAAGCGCAATAAATTAGATGGTAAGGATCATCAAATTAGATGTCATGGTTTTAAAAATCCACACATGTACTAATATTTTCATGACAATATTTTTTTTGTTTTCAGAAGTACCAACATGAACCCTGCCTTTAATGTTTCCATGATACATATAATAATATTTCAAAACATCACATATCCTTTTAACAAACCCTTAGTCATACAAATACAATGTTTCGGTTGACATGTATAAAAATGTTTAGCAAAGAAAAACATTTGGATATCAACTATGTAATGCTTCCTTCTCCTATTTTATTTATCTCTACATCCAATACTTTGAGTTTTGTGGGTTTTATTTTTACCGATAAAGAAGAATTTTATTGAGAAAAAAAAAAACCCAAAGATAGCATGAGGGGTACAATCCTGGTAAAAAGAAGGGGACAACACCACAAACACAAATGCAAAGCCTAGTGTCCCATTTTTCTGGTCAAGAATGACCACTTCATTAGGATTTGTCTTCTATTTGATTATATATAAATTTATACATAATGCATTAACAACAGCCTAGGGTCCCATTTTCTTAGATTTTTTCCATTGAAAGGATAAACAATTGCATCTTCAAATTTAATTTCTTTGTTAACCCTTATTAGCTTTCATATAAAAAAGAAAGAAAAAAAAAATACCCACAACACCTTCAAGTGAGTACTTTTGTTTATTTACTGTGTGTTCCTCAACTTTTTTTTTTGATAAGCAAAAGAATCTTATTCAAAAAAGAAATAGAAAAGGGAGGAGATAAGGCATCCACCTCACAAACAAGACAGAAATAACAAGAAAAGCACAGCTACACCAAACCAATGGACTGAGACCAATCCCTTAACAGCCCGCCCCTGCAATCATTATCACATTCTTCACATCTTCTAGCCCAAAAAAGCAACAAATGCTTAACCTTTTTGTAACTTGAAAGGATGGCTCTGCAGTGTTTTTGAATACTTAATTGTTTCTTTCTCTCTAGATCAACACCACCCTACCGCCACAAGGACCATACTCTAAATCTTTTTGCCTATAGCATTAAAGGCTACTACCATCCGCCAGCTAGACAAGGTGCTAGGCACATCCAAAGACATGACCCAGCTTAAGCCAAAATCACCCATCATTGCAGCCCATACCTCCACAGCGAATGGACAGTAAATCAAGAAGTGGGCAATAGACTCCCCATCGCCATAGCACAATAAGCATATGTTAGGCAAGTACATCCCCTTCCAGCTGAGAACATCCAAAGTGGATATCTTTCCCAAGGAGGCTGTCCAAAAAAAGAATTGCACCTTCAAAGGAACAAATTTCCTTCCAAGGAATACCCATATTCCGTGAGGATTCAATAAAGTTATAACAGGTTTTCACAGAAAAGCTGCCACCAGGGTTGGGGTACCACATTCTTTGGGTCAGGTTGATCCACATAGGTAACCATGTTGGAAAGTCTTTCCAATAAGCTAAATAAGCAGGGAAGCTCCCAATCAAAAGCATCTCTTCTAAGAATCGGACACCAGTTCACCCGATTAGAAGAAAGCTCTATATATATAGTCCATCACCCTTGCGAAGCGACTTTCAGCCAATTGGAAGATATCCGGGAACATCAACTTCATGAGTCTACCCCCACACCACAAATCCTCCCAAAAAACAATTCTCTCACCCGATCCCACCTCATAAGCAACTCCTTTCTTATACACATCCAAATGCCAAATGATTCATTTCCAAAGACTTCTACCATACGGGCCACAGACTACATTAGGCCTCCACCCATCCCTTATCCCATACTTTTCAATCAAAACCCATTTCCACAGTCCATCCTCTTCTGTCCCAGTCGCCAGACCCATTTGGAAAGAAAGAGAAATATTCATGTTCATCACTCTACGCAAACCCAATTCCCCTTATATCTTCAGAGAGTAAACAGTTTCCCAAGCAACAAGGGACATACCAGATGAATCCTCCCCAATCTTCCAAAGAAATTCCTGCTGATGTTTCTCAATTGTGGAAGCAATTTGCTTTGGTATTTTCAGCAGCGACATAAGGTGAATGGGGATGTTAGCCAAAGCAGTCTTAATAAGGGTCAGCTGACCCCCTTTAGAAAGATAATTGGCCTTTCAACCCACCAAACATTTCTTAATCCTGTCAACCACTGGATTCCACACGTCCAGCCTTTTGTAAGAGACGATTTATAGTGATATGATAATTAGAAGTGTATATATGCATCTACTTGAACAAAACTCGTCATCACCTATTTACCAATCAAATATATATATATATATGCATCTTTTAATTTTTTGACATATCAATAAATATTTTAAAAAATCACACAATGTTTCCATACGTTTTAAAATATTTCAACATGATATGTCCGACATTTTCAACATGTTTCTAATTTTTAAGTGACCAACATTTCCATTGACACCACCTTTTTAAACCTTGATTGAGGTATGGACTCAAGAGATCTTCTAAAGGTGATGTGGGACAGCGTACAGATTAAAGAATCTCGAAATAAACTACAAGGAAAATGGTAGGGTTGAATGATAATAAAATAACATTCTTGGGTTTTTTAAAAGAAAAGATTAAGAAATCAAGAAATTAAAATTTTAATGGATGAAAATCCAAAAAAAAAAAGTGACTACAGGGTGGGGGAAAGGCTTTAGGATGATTCTGTGATTACAAATGACGGAAAAGGTAGTTGAAATGGCCTCTGTAATCGATATAATCAAATACGCAGAAATTCAATAGTACTAATATAAATTCAGGGTACGAGATTTAGAAAAAACTAGGGTTGAGAGGTAAAAGAGATTAGGGTTGATTGTTGAAAAAAGTAGGAGAAGAAAAGAGGGAAAAAAATCTTAACTAGGATTACTTATGATTTCTCACAATTGAAGCCTTCAACCAAAATAAACTTGTATTCATTCAATAAAATAAAATTTTGTGTATTACACACTCCATCTCCGCCGTATTTATAGACAAAACTCTATTACTAATCATAAACTAATCTTTACCACCAAAAGATTACCTTAAAAGACACCTAATTAAAGTAAACTTTGAAAAAAAAAATCTGTTATATTCTGATACCCTACCAATATTTTAATCATAACTCTCCTAAATCACATCAAAATTGCAATATCTTTAACTTGTTGGAATGGTAACTGAATAACCTTTCAAATGACACCAAAATCAAGCCAAACAAATAATTTTTGACCCCCAAAATAAAGCCTAAAGATAATTTTTCCTTTTTTTTAAAAAAAATCCAGTTAATTATTAAAAAAAAATTGACTTTCCTCAAATTTAAATAAAACATATTCTAAAAAATCGAGTCTTTAATTATAAAAAAAAAAATCAAATTTCCTAAAAATTAAATAAAACATATTCTACTAGGTAATAAATAAAATCCTCCAAACTGACCAACAGGGAACTAACCTAGTTTTATCCCAAAATTAAAAAATCATTGCCAAACAAAATTTTAAACCCATGATACCAAAAATACCCTTGTAACTGAAATCTGGATATTTCTTGGGGCTTTTGAATTTGGCCCTCTTGTAACATGTAACATACAAAAAGCCCATAGAACAACCAGATGTGGCTGCATCAGAAGGTAGCGCATTAAATGAATAATTCTGATTATGAGCACATGAATGATAATGTGTACAGTTGAGATGTCATAGTATTATCGTTAAAATAGCACACTGTTATTCCCCTAATGAAGAAAAAGCATCAAGTACCCTTACCATTTCACAAGTTGAGCATAGAGAGCAACATTCAGAAACACAGAATCAATAGCATTACAGAAAATTATTAAAAAAGGTCACTACCCAGTGCTGGTCTCGTAACTACAGGGTGCTGGGAGGGGTGGACCGGAGACAGACCTAACATTTGGTTTTTGTGCACAAAGTGGCTGCTACCAAGACTCGAACCCGTGTTTTCATGCTCACAGCCCAAGCCACTACCATTGCACCAAAGCAATGACTCATTACAGAAAATTATTCATCCAAAAAAGCATTACAGGAACAATCAAAAAACCTACTAGCAGATAAATGATGCAGGTTCACTAAAAAAATCCAGAATTTGTTCTATCGGCCTACAAAAGTTCTTTTTTATTAAGGAAGAAAAACCTACCAGCACAGGAGGTGCTGTATCAGTTTTAGATGTCACGTTCGAGGACGGGCTTTGTGTCAAAGCTTCACTGTTAGTAAATATTTCTCTCTTTTCCCATCTCTCAACCAGAGAGCGAGTCCTTCCTGGTACAACTGCCACTGCCAAAATAACAAAG
Source organism: Platanus orientalis (assembly GCA_025762735.1). Lineage (NCBI taxonomy): Eukaryota > Viridiplantae > Streptophyta > Magnoliopsida > Proteales > Platanaceae > Platanus > Platanus orientalis. The sequence goes on along the minus strand of JAOXJP010279063.1, from coordinate 5,038 downwards.
CTAAAATAATCAAAGTTCCATCCAGTACATTCTTTAAGTAACTAAAAAGTAAGAAGTCTGTCTGCGCACCTCCATTAACATATTTCACAGAGCTGATTCCTTTGTTGTAATTAAGAGGCTCATCACCTGGGAAAAGAAAAGGTGATTGTTAGCTATGAAATTTACCCTCAATTCTGAGATTTCTGAAATAAAAAACTATTTGTTCTCCAACATTTAGCAGAATAGCAAGGCAATTAACTTGTCAGTCTATAAAATCCACGCTTGAGCTCCTACAAAAAGTGTCCACAAAAATAAAAATTTGGACCGATAAACAAAAATAAAAAAGACCAGGAAATATAACTACTGAATCAAAACAAAAGCTCATATACTTTGTAAAATTTGTATATTCTTAGCCTGGAGATCCGTATAAAACAAGACTAGAAAACAAAAATGGTATAGTTTGACTAAAATAAGAAAAACTCTTCAATCTCAAAATAAAAGTTCAATTAAGTGTGTTGGCATTTAAACCAGTAATTTCATTTTTAGACATACCAAAAGATCAGTGAAATTACTGAATCAAGAAAAGTAAAATAACACAATATATGTCAGAAAGTCTTTTCAAAAAGTAAATAAATGAATAAAAAAAATAGCATCGAAGAAGAATGGCATTACAACAATATGAATATGAACTTTACATTTTTCTTGGTATGACATCAAAGGCGGCTCTGGTGATAGAATCCTATCAAACTTCTCTGCAACACTGCTAATACTTGAATGGTTCCCCTCACAGGTGTCTGCAGCTTCATCTTTTGTTACAGGCCTGGAATGAAAGTTTGGATCCATCGCACTATCTAAACCACTTTTCTTGCAGCTAAGAGATTCAGATTCCACTGCCATCGACAACTGCTCCATATCACATTTGCTATTTGATGGTCTCCGTATGTGAGCTGGCTTGAGTAACGTACCAGGACTGGTTCTTTCAGCAGTAACAGGTACTCTTCTAGAATTGGATGCATTTTCTCCATTTGGACTGTTTCTAGGCACGACAATAGGCATCGTAAAAGGTTTACTGGTTACTTGGCTATTAGATCTTGTGTGCACCGGTGTTGCAGGACCCTTCTTCAGAATTGATGGATAACTGGTTTCATCGGAATCTTGAGGGAGTACCACATCTGGAGATTTGGTTGATCCAACTCTTTGTAGATTGCGATGATTGCCACCAGAAGCTTTTACATGGAACAACACAATAAAAATGCATCAGAGAACAATGGATGATTTCTATTATCAATATTTTTTTTCTTCTTTTCTATACTTAGAACTACAAACAAGATTGTGTGCCCAAATGTAGAATATTGATCCCCTGTCTTGAGTGAGACGAGCTAAAAAAAACTATAATCGACCTTGTATTGGCCCAAACTACCTTGGTCAACACATGTTGACCGACACAAATGTGAATTTTACCTCACTCAATTACTCAAGTGGGACAAGATACACATGCACAGGGACCTAAAAACTCTCCTTGGATGTATACGATGTATAGGGCGGGAGCATAACTTATTTGATATCTCTTCAGCCCTCCCCCTGGCCAATGAAATCTTTTTCCTCTTCCTCCCTTTTAGGTAAAATATTCACTGCTATATCTAATCCAAACCATCAGAAGAAGAGAATTTTTCTAAACCGTTAATATATTATGCGAACTCTCACCAAAAAAAAGAATATATCTTGTGGACAAGGAAAATCTAAATTGAATAAATAATTTTCCCCTCAATATTTCCAGTTGAGTGTTGTGGAATTCCCAATTCCCAACCCCGTGAATGACATTGACAGTAGATGCAGGTACAACAGCTTCCACCCTCCCCCCCCCGCAGGCATTCCCTTCCCCATGCACCAAGGCTGTGTTTGGATTCACTGAAATTGAAATTCTGTACTGAATCCAATTTCTACAGAATCAAAAACAAAGGAATATAATTCCACAGATTTGGAATTCTCCCGTTTGGATGCGAAAAATTAATTAGGTTTTGGCTGCCAATGATTTCAATCTACAAAAATAAAAATGAAAAAAATACGGACTGGAGAGATGAGTTTGGATCAGCAAATTCTTCATGCAAAAACATCGTCATATAAATAAGAACATCTCTTTCAGAAAAATCGTCCAACAGTTTGTGAGAACTTGTGAAAAAGGACTCGAAAGCCAAGAAGATTTGAAAGAAGATCCATCGTCAAACACCCATCTCTTTGGATGTCCCATATTTTGCTGAGATTTGAAAGAAGATTAAGATTGACTTTTTCAGTATGATAAAAGTGACGAAAGAACGGAGAAAGCTCGTGATTCTTGGTTATTCGCACAAAGATGCATCAGTTAAGCTAGTCTTAAACAAAGAGGAAAAAACCTATGACAGAGTTGATTTCGATCTTAAAATAAAAAATAAAAACCCAGACCAGATGGATGCTTTCAATCTTCAAAGGGAAAAGGAGAAAAATCAGACAAGAGAGATGATTTCGATGAAAAAACAACGAGAGATGAGTTCGGTCTTCAAAAATGAAAAAGAAAAAGAAAAAACTGACTCAAAAAAGAAAAAATAGGATGATGCTAATTTTGGTCTAAAATTTGACGAGGGAGGAGTAGAAGATGTCAGTATCAAAAATAAAATAAAATAAAGACTACAAACCTGGATGTTAATACTGTTTTGGTCCAGAAAAAAAAAAACAGTCCAAACTAGTTGAAAGAAGTAAGAAGAGGAGATTGGTATTTGCAAGGGAAGTCCAAAGATGGAGGAGCGTGGGAATTAGACGAAAAACTCTCCATCCCCACTTAATTCGTTTCCATAGAATTGGGCACTTAATTCCGTGATTTAAGGAACCGTGGATTTGGACCAAATCCATTTCTTTTTATTTAAAACAGATCCAAAGGATGGAAACGGAATTGGAGACCCAATTTCATTTCCATCCCTTCAAATCCGCTAATCCAAATGTAATCCAAGAGTAGGTATTAGCACTACAAGGAATTCAGACATTATGCTCTTATGAGCACCACTTGGTTACAAAGAAAATAAAAAAAACCAATAACTTACAATCCACATATATCGTTCTTATCTCTTTAGCCTCACAATCCTGCGGCGTGGTCAGCAAGCCTGTATTAGACTTTATATTGCCACCTACTTTCTGTAAAGAATGATTTTCCAGGTGGTCAAATTTCTGCTCCAAATGGCTATTTGACCGGGGTACAATGCCAACTCCATATGGCCCAATGAGCTGAGACAGAGAAGGCAAACATTACGACCTTAGTCATCAATTGAAAAATAAAAGAAAAACAATAAAATTAGAAATAAAAGAGACATTTGGGATTGGATTTGAGATGAAAGGACTGAAAAAACAGTACCGAAATATCTGCAACCCACACCCCAACACAGTTTCGATGGTAAGAACAACCCAGAAGTTTTCCCTCGTGAATACAGAGGTCACGCAATGTAGACCACCCCATATCAACAGCATCATGACATATTATAGGCTCCCATGAAAAAACCTAGAGTTCAAACAAGCATAGATGACATGAAAGGGTATTTGTGGCAAGTTATTTTCTCAGGAAATCATAGTGTGGAAGAAATCCATGCCTTCAAACTATCATCCAGTCCACAAAACAAGGTCTTCCCATCAGGGTGAAAAGTCATAGAGCGTACTCCTGTTGCCTGGGAATGAAGCAAAAATGAATCCATTAAGAAATCAGATAAAACTTAAAACAGTGTTACATATATACCTGTTTGATCTGTATAACCCTGTGCAACTGCACAAAGTAGATACAGAAAAACAAAAATAGATCACCAGGCAAAAAGAAAATTAAAGAAAAAAAAAAAAGGAGAACTCTTAAGGGTAAAAATGAAAAGTGGAAGCCATAATGCATGCAACATTGATTAGTAAACTCCATAGAAGATTTTTCCAGATAATAAATTGCTACATCTACATCAGAGTAATCCTGGAAAACCAGAAATTCATGGAATGTGATGGATAAAGATAATGCAGAGCAAAAGCAAGATTCCAAAGTGGATATGGCATCTTGGGTAGAAGCTACCACCAGCTAATTTGAAAAAATAAATAAATAAAATTTTCAATTTCTTGCAATATTAAAAAAAATTAACTTCTATTGAAATTTACCACAAAGTTTCCTGCAGAATGCTAGCCCAACTCGTACTATTAGGGAAAATCAACATTTCCTCAGTGTTTGACGTATCCACATATGGGGGTGTTCTGAGAATTTAAATAGCAGCATATGAGGTGTTCTGGCAATTGTGCAATCCTATTCAAATAACCAATAAATTCACCTAGAACATGTCAAGCACTAGGGGCTTGTAAGTTGCTTTTTCCTGCTATGTTCATAAAAAATTAGTTTAAACAATGAATTTCCCATTGATATGACACAAGAATTACAACTTAAAAAGCGGTAAAAGTGGTGCCAAATAAATAACTAAATAAAAAATTCTTGTACATAAGAAACTGCATACCTAAACAATTTATTTCTTATTTCTTAAATACATTTTATTTCTTTTTAGGGACTAAGGCCTTTGTTTTGTTTGGGTTTTGCTTGGAGGGGATGCCTTATCCCTCCTATTCTCTTCTTCCTCCTTTCTTTAAGCAACAAAGAATTTTTTTTTCTCATCAAAAAACAATAAACCTTCAAACAAGATGGTTGGGAGTGGATTATTAGTAGGAAAGATGATTTCACTTCTAAATCTTTTTATAGAGGTCTTGAAAATACATCTAATATCTCTTTTCCTCATAATGGCATTTGGGTCAAGGGCGTTCCTCTTCTAAGGTTACTTTCTTTTTGTGGAATTCATACCTGGAAAAAAATCTTACTCTTAATCACTTGCAGAGTAGAGGTTGGAACTTGGCAAATAGATGTGTTTTGTGTATGTGTGGGGAGGAAACGGTAAATCATCTTTTTGTTCATTGTTTGTTGGCTCAGAAGGCTTGGGATCTTTCTCTCGCATTTTAGTATCTCTTGGTCTTTCCCATTTTTGTTCAGCGACCTCATTTCAAGTTGGTGGATTAAGGATCTTGAAAG
>JAOXJP010279052.1:0-19634 GCA_025762735.1 Platanus orientalis | reverse complement strand
GATTATGGGAGTGTTGGGTTTGATGGTAGGTGTAGTTTGAAGGTTATGGATGAAGAAGAAGATGGGTTTGGAGCAAGTCGATTTAAGAAAACCAGAAAAAAAAAAAAACAAACTATGAAAGAGATGAGAAAGAAGATGAAGAAGATGATGAAGATGTGAAATGGATAAAATACCTGAGGAAATCACTAGTTTCTCCTTTGGGAAATCACCAACCCAAAGTTTCTTGTAGTTAGACCAAGGAAGAAGAACTTGCTTCAGCCGTAAGGAAGACCACGAACAAGAGCCAAGAGAACTTTCAAAATTTTTGAATAATCTAGGGTGTCGACCAAGAGGCCCCTCTTTTCCTTTTATAAAATTTCAAAGAGGGCAAAACTGTTAAACAAATGAAAAACTGGAAGAAGAGAAGTTACGTGGTTCGGCTGATTGCCTACATCCACGAAGAATGATCTCTTATTTTTCTCTATATTTCAACCATACATCTACACCCCTTTTTATACACCACAATATGAAAAATAAGAAAACAATACAATTGGGAAGAAATCTCAATATGGGGAAAGAATCCCAATTAAGAAGAATATACGGGATTGGTATTGCGAATCCAATCTCGAATCCCATGCTTCACGCTAACACTCCCCATCAAGTTGGCGCGTGAATGTCATGAACGCCCAACTTGCCAGATAAATATCGGAATTGATCGATTCCAAGAGCTTTGGTGAATATATCGGCCAATTGATTGTTTGAAGACACATATTGAGTGTGAAGGAGTCCTGTTTGAAATTTTTTACGAACTAAATAAAAATCAATCTCTATATGTTTAGTGCACTCCTGAAGCAATGGATTAGCTGTTATATGAAGTGCTGCCTTATTATCACAATGTAGGGTCATAGGTTGCGGATGTGAAACCCCAAGGTCTTTTAGCAAAAATTTTAACCAGACCAACTCAAGTTTAGTGGATGCCATAGAACGATATTTTGCCTCTACGGAAGAACGAGATACAGTTGACTGCTTCTTACTTTTCTTAGAAATTGGACTATAAACAAGAAAAGTGCAATAACCAGTTATGGAACGACGAGTGGTTGAACAAGTGGCCCAGTTAGAATCATAATTAGAGAGAGCTAGATGAAGGGAGTAAAATGCCCTTCCCAGGTAAAGACTTGAGGTAATGCAAGACACTGTGGGCCGCTTCAAGATGTGGAGTGCGAGGCTTATCCATAAATTGGCTAAGTATTTTAACTGAGTGAACAATGTTTGGCCTTGTGATAGTTAGGTAAATGAAACGAACAAGAAGCCAACGATAAGTGCCTGAATCAACAAGTAATGCTCCATCAGACGATGTTAATTTCAAGTTTTGTTCCATGGGAGACTGAGCTGACCGGGAATTGAGGTGGCTAACATCATCTAAGAGCTCCAATGTATATTTGCACTGCGAAAGAAAAATCACTTTAGTGCAGCAAGCGACTTCAATGCCCAAAAAATAATTCAACGTACCCAGATCTTTGATGGGAAAACGTTTTTGGAGAAACGACTTCAATGCATTGATGGAAACTATGTTGTTTCCTGTTACAATGAGGTAATCCACATAAACAAGAACAATGGTGATACTAGAACCAGTAGTGGATGTGAAAAGAGAATAATCAGCAATGGATTGCTTGAAGCCGGCATGACGGAGTACTGATGAGAATTTGGCAAACCAATTGTGTGATGCTTGTTTAAGACCATAAAGTGATTTGCGAAGGTGGCATACTAAATTCTCCCCCTTTCTGGTAAAGCCGGGTGGAAGAGTCATATAAACCTCCTCATCAAGATCACCATTCAAAAAGGCATTATTAACATCCATTTGAAATAAAGGCCAGTGCTTAATGGATGCTATTACAAGTAAGCAACGAATAGTAACAAGCTTAGCTACTAGGACAAAAGTTTCCCGATAATCAAGTCCTTCCTTTTGGTTATGGCATTTAGCTACAAGGCGTGCTTTATAGCGCTCAATAGAGCCATCAGAATGATATTTGATTTTATAGACCCACTTGCATCCAATGGGTTTTTTACTAGAAGGAAGGGGTTGAACTATCCATGTTTGGTTTTGTTCAAGGGCTTTAATTTCAGTCTCCATAGCTTCACGCCACTTGGGGTTTTGAACAGCTTGTTGGAAATGTTTGGGTTCAACATTAGAGCTAATTGCAATAGTGAACGCATGATGTGCGGGAGACAACGCTGCATAAGAAATGAAGTGTTGGATTGGATAAGGGATTTTGGCACTAGGAACTGAAGGTATTGGTCCAAGAAAAGGCGTAACAAGAGAGTAATGATAATCTTATAAATGGGAAGGTGGATTGTGGGGCCAAGTAGAGCGATGGGGGACCATAAAACAAGGTGGTGGCTCTTCTGGTGGAGTAATAGAAGAAGGTGGTACAACTTCTGGTGGACGTAGTGGAGATGGTAGAGGTGCAACTTCTGGTAAAGGGATAAGAGATGAAATAGCAGATGGGGAGGTAGGCATATCAAGTGTTGCTGTGGGTAAGACAATAGAGGGATGGATGTCATGTTGAGTTGGGTTTTTGAATGGAAAAATCTTTTCATGAAACGTGACGTCCCGACTAATGAAGATTTTATGAGTTTGGAGATCATAAACACGGTACCCCCGTTGGCCATATAGGTACGCAAGAAACACGCCCTTGATAACATGGGGAGTAAACTTATGTTTGCCTGGAGTTAAATTTTGGGTATAACAAAGGTAGCCAAAAACTCTTAAACGATGATAAGCAGACTTGGTTCCAAGTAAGGTTTCATGGGGAGTCTTGCCACCAAGTATAGGAGCTAGAAGTCGATTAATGAGATATGCTACTGTAAGAATACAATCTTCCCAAAATTTTAAAGGTAAATTGGCTTGAAACCAAAAGGCATGAGCAACTTCAAGGAGGTGTCGATGTTTGCGTTCAACCACACCATTTTGTTGAGGTGTGTAAACACAACTATACTGATGTATGACTCCATTCTCAGTAAAAAATGATTGTAAAGAGAGGAATTATTATCCATTGTCGGACCGAACTTGTTTAATGGAATAGTTAAATTGTGTTCTCACCATAGCAAAGAAATTTTTAATCAAGGATTTTGTTTCTGATTTATGCCGCATCAAATACACCCAAGTGCAACGGGAATAATCATTAACAATGGTAAGAAAATAATGTGCACCAATAAAAGAAGCAATGGCAAAATCTCCCAAAATGTTACAATAAATTAAATGAAACGGTGTTTTGCTTCTCGCATTATTCTTTGGAAAAGGAAGTCTAGTGTGTTTAGCAATGGGGAAAATATCATAATGATTACAAGTAAAAGAAATTTCATCAACCGTTTTTGCTAAACTTAAAAGATGAGCAGAAGAAGGGTGGCTAAATGCCGATGCCAAATATCAAAGACATCATTATTCTGAGCAGACAAAGCAATAAGAGAAGCAATCACATGGTAGAAATAAAGACCAACATGTTCTTTACCTATCCCAATTATCTTCTTCGTGACAAGGTCCTAGAAGACACAAAAATCAAGAAAAAAAATGACAGCACAATTTAAGGATTTGGTTAATTGGCTGACAGATAACAAATAAAAATAAAAATTTGGCACACACAAAACGTTGTGAAGAGGCAAAATAGGTGAAAGTGCTAAGTTTCCCTTGTGTGTGACAGGAATAGATGAACCATTTGGAAGCCGAACTGGTTTATTTGTAGTGCGACAAACAAAGTTAGATAAAGTATCAGAAGAATAACAAATATGATCAGTGGCACCTGTGTCAATGATCCAAGATGATTTTGAAAAAATGGAGCCATAAAAGGACTTACCCGTTAAGTGAACACTAGGCTGTGAGTTGCTAGTACTAAGAATGGAAATGAGTTGTTGATATTGTTCGGGAGTAAGCTGCGGAAGTGAATGAGAACCCGTTGAGGAAGCATCACTTGATTCTTTGCTTGTTTTGTGAGTCTCAAATGGTACAGTGGCAACAACCCTTTGATTAGATGTACCTTGCTTTAGAGGAAAACTATGTAGCTTGTAGCATCAAGCCTTAGTACGCCCAGTTCTTTTGCAATATTCACAACGAAAATGTTGGCAGTTTTTACCTTCAATCAAGATATTTGGGGTACGGTCAATCCGAGGATCCTCTTTAGAAACTGCTAGTGTGGCTACATCTGTCTAATTTGGAACTGAGATATGCAATTCATGTTGTTTCTCTTCTTGTAGTAACATAGCATTTGCCTTATTCACGGTGGGAAGGGGATCCATGGCTAAGATCTGACTACGGACGGCAGAATAGCTATCGTTGAGTCCCATTAGAAATTGGAAAACCCTTTCTTGTTGTTGGTGATCTAGTAAAGCCTTCAATGCTCCACAATTGCAATCTGGCAAATTATTATAAGATGTGAGCTCATCCCAAAGGCTTTTTAATTTTGTAAATTAAATTTTCAAGGAGGATTGATCTTGAACATGAGTGCAGATTGCACACTTGATTTGATAGATTCTTAGAGCATTACTCTGTGAAAATCTCTCTTCAAGATCTTTTCACATGGCTTGGGTTATATCTACATATATAACACTATTAGAAATCTCAGGCATAAGTGAGTTTAATAACCATGATAGAACCATATCATTTCAACGTTCCCAAACCACTATAGTGGAAGAAGGGGAACTTGGTTTCTTGATGGTTCCATTGAAAAATCCCAACTTGTTTTTCGTTGACAAGGCCATCCTCATGGCACGTCGCCAAGTTAAGTAGTTTTTGCCAGTAAGTGATTATGAGACAAGTACACTTCCAGGGTTGTCAGAAGAATGAATATAATAAGGAGAGCTGGGATTCTCTGCCATGTCTTTCGTGGCCATTTCAAACGCCATGGAAAGTGAAGATCTTAAAAAAAAGGATTGCAGAGAAGAAAAAAATGGTAGCAAGGGTATGATGCATCTCTTATGCAGCAACATCTCTTCTACAGCAACATCAATGGGTAATCTTCTTCAAAAATAGGGAAGAAGGAAAGCCACAACACTTCTTCTGTAGAGACGTCAATGAATGGGTTGCTTCATAAAACCAGAAAACAAGAAAAGAGCTGACCAAGCTCTGATACTATGTTAAACAGATGAAAAACAGGAAGAAGAGAATGAAAAGGAGAAGACAAAAGGATTTTACGTGGTTCGGCTGATTGCCTACATCTACGATGAATGATCTCTTATTTTTCTCTATATGTCGACAGTACATCTACACCCCTTTTATACACCACAATATGTAAAATAAGGAATCAATGCAGTTGGGAAGAAATCTCAATATGGGAAAGAATCCCTATTAAGAGGAATATATGGGATTGGTATTGCGAATCCAATCCCGAATCCCACACTTCATGCTAACAAAAACCCTTTATTACATCAAATAGAAACAAAAAAAATAAGAAACCAAAAGAAATAGAAGCAAAAACGTGTTCCCCTTCCTATAGTGATCAAACAAGCCTTAAATAGGTTTAATAAGCCACTTCACAAATATACCCCATATAAAATTTAAAATGACCAATATATCCTAAACTACTCTAGATACTAAAAAGTGTTTATAAAACTGAAAGAAAATGCATAAAAACCCTGAAAAATAAAATAAAACATAAAATAAAATGTCCACATGTCATCCAACCATAGGAGTCCACACGTGGACCTATTCACATGGATAAGTGGGTCTTACATGTATGAAAAAATGCACAGTGCTCAAATCATCTCCGAATCGCCTTCCAATCGAAACAATGAACTCCGAACAGCCCCTGATCCATGTAAAGGCTCTGGAGAACTCTCCTTCGGCGCTGATACACTCTAAGCTTGCCATGTGACAAGATGTCCTTATCATATTTAGTGACTTAGATGGAGGAGTTGCACTTGGCTCTGGCAAGCGCTATGAGAATCTACCTCTGGTGACTTCGGCGAAGGCTGTGAACTTTAATGTATATTGCAAAAAAAAAAAAAAAAAAAAGAAAGAATAGAAGTTCCTCATTGATTTAGATTGCCTCTTTATAGACTAATTTTCTAATAAATCTCACCCTTTAGTTCACAAAAGATGTAACTATGGGTTTTAGGAAGCTAACAACAATACCTTTATATAATTTAACTATTGGCTCAACTCAAGGTCAAAGGTTCATATGAATTTTACTGGATTAGCTCAATACCTCACACTTTTAGCTTAATTTTACAAGAATATTACTATATGATCATTCATATATGTGTTTCAAGTCATTAGGGCTTAGTCCCCTATTTATAGAGTGCTAAATGCAAGTTCTAGAATCCCCCAACGGCTCTTTTCCAATGGTAAAAAATAGAGCCATTTGAAACTAGTCATTAAAGCTTTTCTATTTTTGCTAAGTTCGAGCACTTGAACTTTACCTTCGAGCACTCGAACTCTAGACTGTGAGCACTCAAACCCATTTTCAAAACATTCTCATTGAGTCAATTTTTTGAGTATTTAAGGGCCTCGAGCGGACATCGGGATTAAAAGTTATGGCTATTTTAAGTTTAAGGTCATTTTTTACTTTACTCAATTTTTGTCAATTTGGTCCATCTTTGGTCCAATTTTTGTGACACCTTCTTTAGGTTTAGGTAATCTATTTCTAAGCAATTCTAAGTCTACCTAAGGTTAAGTCCATATCTAAACACCCCATTACCACTTACCAACATTTTTTTTTCTTTGGATTTAACTTTGGAGTTCATTTGTTAGCATCTTGAAGCTGCATGTCTTGAGAGCATAAAACTTTTTGAAATCTTCAATATGACTTATCTCTTATTGCTTAACTCTTTTTGGGGTTTCTTGACTTAAAGCTTCTTCTAACATGTCTTGGACTTACATAGCTTTACAATAACATACTTGGTCCAATACAATGATCACATAAACTATATGTACTGACAAGTTGTGGAATGGGATTGACAATACATACAAAATACCTAACAATTTCTATGTGGAATCCTTCCTAGGGTTTGAGTTTCTATAGAGAATCCATCATCGCTCCTCCCACTGCTTCACCCAATTAGTCACTTTAATTGCAATCCACCGAGTCCATTAAGAACTTCAATGACTTATTAGATACTGAAAATGTTCATTGAAAAAACCCATTAGAGATAACGAGAAGCGAGAGAATGAGAAAGAGGATTGGAAGTGGCATGAATAACTTTTTTTTTTGAGAATTAAAGTATTATATTAGCAAACCAAAGAGAGAAGAAAGGATACAACCAACATGAGAAGTGCTAGCTTTAAACTGATCATAAAACAAAGGAAGGCTTACGATTGGAGAACATAAACTGATCCCAATAAAAAATCCAAGACTTAAAAGGGGGATGGACCCTTGGCAGGGAGGCAAAACTTCAATCATGCAATCTTGACAGAGCATCATCTTTCAGGGCTGCCTTATGGAGCCATCAAACAGTTTTCTATTCCGTTCCTCCCAGATCGACCACCAAAGAGCCACCGAGACTAAAATCTAAAGTTGGCTCCTAGTGTCATTCCAATCGCTGCTCCTCTGAGATGGCCAACAAGCAAGCAAACTCCTAACCTCCCCCTACTGAATCCACCTAACCCCAAATTTGTCTAAAAAATAGCTCCATAATGAGTACACCCACGAACAGTGTAGGAAAAAATGAGTAGAAGATTCTCCCACTGAAATACATAAGCAACACCAATTAGGGATTACCAACCCACGATAAATCAAATTGTCGATTGTTGGAGCACGGTCCCACCAAAGTTTCCACACAAAAGCAGATACTTTAAGTTGAATTTGAGGATTCCAAGCACAAATACAAGGCGATGATTCTGGCTTCGAAAAGAAAAGCACCTCATACATTGACTTGACTGAGAATCCTCCCTCTTTGTCCCGAATCCACACCATCTCATCCTCTAACTCCGGATCTCCAACGGGGTACCTGTGTAGAACCTCCAACAAGAGCCCCATTTCCTCAATCTCCCAATTATTCAAATTTTGTCTGGGTTTTAAATCCCATGAATAGAAGGCTCTCGAACGGATCATATGCTCAAGCACTGACCCATTCTTAGAAAGGGCTATCTTGAAGCAAGAAGGAAACCGATCTTTGAGAGGCTCACTGGTGCACCACACATCCAACCAAAATCTGACCCTGTTGCCCTTATTAACTTTAAACTTGATTTGACCAAAAAACACATCCATGTTTCTGCTGATCCCTTTCCAAAGCCCACACCCCCTTGGCCTTGAGGCACTCTGGTAGACCAATCAAAACTACCAAGCCCATATTTTGCGTTCACCACCCGCTTCCAACGCAGACTTCTACCCATCCCAAACCTCCGAAGCCATTTAGATAGTAAGGCTCTATTCAATTTTCGAATTGACCGAATGCCCAGACCCCCTTGTTTCTCCGGACTGCAAATGGTATTCCAACTCACCCAATGAATCTTCCTCTTGCCCTGACAAGAACCCCACAAAAAATCCCGCTACAAGCTCTCCATTTTATGAATCACAGAGGTAGGGGCTTAATAGAGAGAGGAAATAAATTGGCATGATCATCAACACACTCTTAACAAGATGAGCTTTCCTCCGAAAGAGAGATAATTACCTTTCCAATGCGTAAGTTTGCTGCCCATTTTTTCCAACACCGGATTTCAAATCTCTTTGGAAGAGGATTTTGCTCCCAAAGGAAGCCCCGGTTAGGATATAGGAAGGGGGAGCACTTCGCAGCCAATGACATTTGCCATATCCTCCACCTCAAGCACATGTCCAACTGGGCTTAAAGTCGTTTTACTCCAATTAACTTTCAACCCAATTGTAGTCTCCACCATTAGAAGAATACACCTCAAATTTTGGAGATCCTCTAAATCCGCCTTAAGCATAAAAAGCGAATCATCTGCAAATTGGATAAAAGGCACCATCGGGCTCCCGTCAACAGCAGGGAAACTTTCAAGAAGCCCCATTGCTTCCGCCTTCACGGATAGCCTTCTCAATAAGTCGACCACCATTATGAATAAATAAGGGGACAGTGGGTCACCTTGCCGCAAGCCTCTACTCCCTTTGAAGAATTCCTTAGGAGAACCATTGACAAGCACAAAGAAGGAAGGAGATGAAACACAGATCTTCATCCAATTTCTCCACTTGGACCTAAATCCCATACGCTCCTAAATCCAGTCGAGATAGCCCCAATTCACATGGTCATATGCTTTCTTCATATCAACCTTAAAATAATCCCAAACCTTTCAGCTTTTAACACAACATCAATGGACTCATTAGCTAACAACGAACAATCTATGATTTGTCTTCCAGGTAAGAAGGTATTTTGTGTCTCCAAGATAACTGCAGATAACACATTTTTGAGTCTGATAGCAAGAGTCTTGGCTATCAATTTGTAGATATATCCCACAAGGCTAATGGGGCGATAATCTTTTGCTTCTGAGGCATCCATCTTCTTAGGGATCAATGATATGAAAGTAGCACTCAAACTTCTATTCCATTGGTTCTTGGAGTGAAAAGCTTTGAACACTTCCATTACATCCTTTCCCACAATATCCCAACAAGACTTTAGGAATCTAGTAGGAAAGCTGTCAGGCCCAGGAGCTTTATCATCTTCCATATTCTCAAGAGCTACAAGCACCTCTTCCACCGAGAAAGGTCTTTCCAACCCTGGCCTTTGAGCTTCTAACCTGTTCCATTCCACCCCCTCCAAAATGGGCTGAATAGGAGGGGTCATGATATAAGTCCGAGAAGTATTGCTTGATGCTATCCCCAATCTTCTCTTGATCATAGACCTAATGCCCCCCCAGCTTGAGTCTATTAATCTGATTAATGGATCTCCTCCAACTTGCAGTTTTATGAAAACATTTCGTGTTCCTATCACCCTCCTTGCAGTTTTATGAGAACATTTCATGTTCTTATCACCCTCCTTAAGCCAAGTTGCCCACGACTTTTGCCTCCAGGATATCTCCTCCATTTTCAACATAAGGTTCTACTCCCTTTCCACCTCCCTTCTTTTCCTCTTCTCCTCCTCCTCAAGATCCCTAGCTATGCCTTTCACATCAAAAGCCTCAATTTGATTTAAGTAGGATACCTTCCTTTCCTCAAGCCCTCCAAACTCCTCCTTCCATTTAACAATGTGATCCTTAAGGAACTTCATTTTTTGCCCGAATCTATAGGTGGCTGACGCCGCTACCTTTATTTCCATCCACCATTTTCTAATTTTATCCATGAAACCCGGGACTTCAAGCCACATTAATTCAAATGTGAAAGGACAAAGACCCGAAGGAAACACATTAGCCTTTAGCAAGATTGGGACATGATACGATCCCCAACATGGGAGTCTCTTAAGAGAAAGAAGCGTGCTCCATCTAATCATCCGAAAATAGAAAATGATCCAGCCGACAACTCACCCTATTAGCCTGGTTATTAGACTAAGTGTACATGGCACCCTTCAAAGGTAAATCCACCAATCCTCACTCGATAAATTCGTTGAACTTCCACATATATTGGGTGAAGTTTGAAGCTCCTAATCTTTCTCCTGGGCACCGAACCACATTGAAATACCCCCCGATACACCAAGGCACTCCGCATTCTTCACAAATCCGACCAAGTTCCATGCTAACCTCCCCAAAATCAGATTGATCAGCTGACCCATACACACCTGAGAAGACCCAGCTATAGTTGTCCTCTTTATTCTTGCATAATAAAGAGACAGAGAAATTCCCAATCTTTCTATCCATAACCTCGATCACATCAGTATTCCAAGCAACCAGGATACCACCTGTTGTGTCAACTGTCAGTTTATGGACATAGTCAAAGTGTCTCCTCCCCCACATATCAACTGCCCAAAGCCTCCCTAGCTTACTTGCCTTTGTTTCTTGAATAGTGAACATATCCACTTTCCACCTTTTCAACATGTCTCGGACCACCCACCTTTTCTCCACCCTCCCTAGCCCCCTAACATTCCAGGAACAAATTGTCAACTTCATCATTCAATTTAGGTTGGTCTAGACATCTTCTCCCCTTCCTTCTGCTCCTCCCCCTTTCCTCCCAATTGTACCTTATCTCGGACCGAAGGTTTCTCAACTCCCAAGTCTTCCTTCCCCCTTTCTACCTTCCGGACTAAACATTCACACTCTTAGGACTCCAACTCCTCCTCTTGATTTCCATAAAAAAAACTCTTCAACTTTCTCCTCCAATCCTCTAAAAGCGCAGCCCAACCTCCTCTTCACTTTTGCAACTTTCTTAAAGACCCATTTTGAGTAGGGAGATGGAGGAGGCAGCATCATAATGGGCTCAACTACAGTCAATCCATCCTCCTCTTCAAAATTTACCATATGCTTTCCCCGACTCCATACATCAGCTTGGGAACCATCAGAGGTATAGTCACCCCATAATCGGTGGTCGACATGCCCCTGTGGGTTATGTTCCTCCTCAATGTTGTTGTTCCCCCGATGATACTCAACCACCTGAGAGAAGTTGTTCCCATCCATGTTGTATCTACTACATCCCTCCCCTGATGCTTTGTTCGCTGAAAACACCGTCACCTTTAACTCCTGGCTGTTGAAACCACCCATACTCCTCATCTTCCTCCTCCGTAAAGTAAATGACACTTACCTTCAACTTGCCTTTGCCTTCCGGTTCCTTTCCACAATTTAGGGCATGAGAAAATGCATTGCTTTCCTTGATCTTAACTCTTGGTAAAATCTCCCTTTGCTCCTGACCATTTCCACCAACCTCCCGGCCATGAGTAGCGAATCCCCCTCCATTAGAATCCTTTGCCCTCCATTCTCTTCGTCCTGCGCCCTGGAGCTTTGATCGGTTGCCTCGCTTCCGGTAAGTTCCGTCAATCCTGTGCTCCTCCTGTTTTCGGGAGCCCTCATGACTCTACTGAGGCCTAACGATTCTTCCCTTATAAGTATTGTTGATGGGCTTGACCCTTAAGGGTAATTTAAGGTTGGGCCTGGGCTCACTCATGAGGGATCGATCATGCTTCACTGGGCTAACCCGATGGCCCCTGATTTGAGGCCCATCTGAGCTCTACAAAGGAGCCCAATTGTTCTGACTGGGCTGTAAGCCCTTATTGGGTCCCCTAACCTCCTCTGTCCTCCCATACCCTTGGTTCAACTGGTGATGCCGGTTCATTCGGTCCATTCAGTTCGACCAGGTTTGATGTTTTAACCTTATTCTGGTCGACCCACCCTTTGGTTCACCAACTTTTTCTTGCCTTATGTCCCTACTTCGTCTTCCTCGATCTCAAACCCTAGAACCTTCGTACCTTTCAAAATTTGAACTAGCTTTCCCTTTCCATCGGTCGGAGTTTGATCTGTACACGCCAGACTTTGAACCATTACACATTTTTCCCATCTCTGCCATTGGTAATGCCATCGGTAGTTCCTGCTTCCACAAGACCACTCTGTAACAGATTGTTCCGTCTGAAATCTATATGGCCAATAGCGCTAGCTCTGGCCGACACATTTTTAGCTCCATCCATTCCCATGAATTTGTGTGAGTAGGTTCTGCCTCTAGCAAACACCCACACAGGTCCCCAATCTTTTTGAATGTAGGCTTCCCCCAAAGATGCACAGGAAGCCCGTAAACCTAGATTGAATCTGCCTCTTCCTTCCTACGGCATCCGACAACTGGATGCTAGATATCCAGTAAAACTCCCCCCCCCTCCCGAAGCACTCTACGAGCATCTGTGACAGAAGGAAAACTGAACAGAAACAACTCTTTTAGAAGGTGAGTAACCTAAAGTTCTCCATTTATTCTCCAGGCCTGCTTCCCCCAACTCCTGAGGGCATTGATACTAATCTTTGGTCCCACAACCCTACCCACCAAGCAAAGTTGCATCCTAGCAATACGATGCTCCAGATCTGCTTTGTTAAAGGAAAGCACCGGTCGGTCCCCCACCCTTCTCTAATTTAGGGGAAAGGATTGAAGGCCACGAAACATTCTTCAGTAGTACCTCCTTGTAGGACCACTCCTTCCTACCGTCTCCCTTTTCTCCCCCCCAAAAAGCATTCGTAGGTGTGGGATCTTTGATTTCATTTTCTTAGCTGTGGGACAACAATCAATGGTTGAAATTTTTTCTTTAAAAATTGTTTTATTTACTTTTGAGGAAATACTTGATGTTCCAAAATGAGCATTTCCATTTCTTGCACCATCCTCACCCTATAACTCATAAATGAGGTTAGCAATAGCATTTCATGATCAATAACCACATCCCAATCATTGTGACAATTGGATTCAGTAGTTGTCTTCTCTATGATTTCAAAGGTTTCAGGGAGTCTACCCCTATGGGATAAAGTTATTGTTGGAGGGATTAATAATTAACAAGTAACTTTGATTAATTCATATATTATGTTTTATGAATTATCATTATGTTTACATGATTTCTATTTGCAAGGATTTTGGTCATTCATGAGAATCCAAAAATCATTCGATAGCTCCTTGATTTGCTTGAGGTATTTTAGGGACTTCCTAGTGAGTCAAGCACAAGTCATGTTTAAGCTTTTGTTTCTCCCATTCAAGGAATTTACTTGATTTTCTAAGTTAAGTATGAGAGAATCATCATTACTTGTCTCATCCTCATCACTTTCTAGAGGCTTAAGTTTATCTTCAAGTTCTAGAATTTTCTTGGATGGTTTTTCATTATCTTCAAGAAGTTTCTTCTTTTCATTCTTCCTATTTTTTTTCTCTAGATATAGGAATGTTTCGGCTTTGCTAAATTTCTTTTCTAGTTAAGTCATTTTTAAGCTCATTTCCTCCTTAGCCATTTCAAGCAAGAAGATTTCTTTGGAAAGTTCATTTTCTCTTTCACTTTCCATAGGAGATTTTTGTTGAAATTTGGAGATTGTTTCTTCTAAGGAATTGGACTTGTGAGTCATTTCCTTGAATTCATTTTTTAGAAATTTGTTTTTTTTTCCAACTCAACACTTTGGAGGAAGAGCTTGTCAAAAGTTTCTTGGATGTCATCATCATCATCTTCTTCTTCACTACTTGAGTTACTTGCATTACCAAATGAGCTTAAGGGAGAATCATAAGCCATGAAGGCTTTGATATCTTATGAAGCATCCTCCTTACTACTTTAGGTTTCTTGTTCTGATTCATCAGAATCATCATCCTAAGTAGTAGCCATGGCCTTGCTCTTTGGCTTATACTTCTTGTTCTTCTTATTGCTACAAGTTTTAACAATATGTCATTGACTTTTGCACTCATAGAAAATGGGAGGCTCTCTAGAAGAATCATTCTTCTTCCTAAAGTTAGGATATAATTTTCTAACTTGTTTGTTCTTGGAGTAATCTCTACTTTTTCTTCTAAAGAACTTCTTGAACCTTTTAGCTGCTAGGGCTAATTCATTATCGGACTCCTCATTAGATCCGAAAGGTTCTTCTGCACCTTAAGGGCAATTCCCTTTTTTTTGGTGGTGACTTTGATGGAGGCTTCATATATTTGAAGAGGGCCTATAAGTTCTTCTAGCTTAATGTCTTTTATGACTTTGCTTTCTTCAATAATCATTACCTTAGGTCTAAATATTTTAGGTAGGACCTAAGTACTTTTCTAATGACTTTTGTCTCTTGGATGTCCTCCCTAAGCTTCTCATACCATTTACTAGATTGACAAGCTTAGCATTGAATTAAGAGATTTTCTCATCCTCCTCCATCTGTAGTGCTTCGAATTGTGAAGTGTACATTTGGAGCTTGAACATCTTCACAGTACTAGTTCCCTCATGAGTGATTGAAAGAATGTTTCATGCCTTATTTGCTGTCTTTAGGTGGGCAATTCTCCTAAACACATCGGGAGATAGTCCACTAGAAATGGTATTCAATGCCCTGAAATTGAACTTGTGGGTATCTCCCTCGGTAGTAGTCCACTCACTACAAGGCTTGTTTGATGGTGTGTAGCCATCTACCACCGAACCCTAGACTCAACTATTAAAGACATTAAGAAAAATTCTCCATATGAGATATTCAATAGTCGTAATAACTTCCATTAAATAATGGAGGTGTATTGATCAACATACTACTTTCTTTCTTGGCTATCTAAGGATTTTCTAGTAGTCTTCGTAAAATTCTTTCTATGATTTACGGTTGGGATCTAACTCGTGTTATTAAGCCTTATACGAGCAACCTTGCTCTGATACTAATTGAAATTTTAAGTGTATTAATCCTAGAGGGGGTGAATAGGAGATAATTAAATTTTCAATTCTTTTATCCCAATGGTTGCTCCATTGTGACTTGGGCGTCATGGGTTCGAGTCACAGAAATAGCCTCTACTTGTAGGGGTAAGGCTGCGTACATTTGACCCTCCCTAGACCTCGTAGTGGCGGGACCCTTGTGCACTAGGACTGTCCTAATTTTTAATGGTCAATTCTAATTAACTCAATTGTTGTATTTGGTGCTCAAGCGTTAATGCTTGTAGATATGAAAATGTAAAGATAGACAAACCACAATCACACACCACAACACAAGAATTTATAGTGGTTTGGCCACACTAGGGCCTATGTCCACTTTAATTACTCAATTTTATTAATCAATCTTCTACAAAGATTACAAGGTATTGAGCTAACCTTTCTAAGTCTTGTACTTGATGTCTCCGGCAAGCACGGCTTAAGTTGTCTCCCAGTCAAGGTCTTCCAATTTGTCACATAGAGTCTCTGACCATTGACACAAGGTTGTAATGGTATGAATACCAAAATGATTCTCAATAACCGAATATGGTAATTTTGGTCTAAATAAGGGAATCAAAATTCCAATATAGAGAGTGGCTCTTAATAGCCAAATATGCCAATATGGTTAAGTCTCTACTCAAGCAGAGGGCCCTTGGGTTATTTGTGAATACCTCTAATGAAGACAAATATGCATACAAAATCACACAACTAAGTAAGCCTCTATATAGGCAAGCATAAGTGAAGCACAACAAGGGTTATATCACTTGAAATATGTTTCTCCAAGGATTCACAGATAAAGTGATGGTCAAGATATCAATATGCAAAGTCAACCATAAAAAGTATCTACTACGAAAGTAAACTCCGAAATATGTAGCTAAAGCTTTTACCTCAACCTTGAGGAATGGATTTTGTGGGCTTGGGAGTGAAGTGCCAACCTTCTTCCACTTTCCTCTAGAAATGGAGCTTTACTTCTAGCTCACGTAGGAAGGAACCAACCTCTCTTATTCTTTTATAGATGCTTGAAGTTTGAGTGAAAGTGTAGAGAGAGTATAGAGCTTGTAAAACTTAAGAATGCCTAAAAACCTTTTTTGTTTCTCTTTGCAAAACACTTAAATCCTTAGGTTTAGAAGAGGAAAAAAAACTCTTTTATATGGGTCGTGGCTCACCACAACCCTTGGATGAACATCATCCAAAATGGGCAAATCATCTGGAGCGTTCATTTTGAAATTGAAATTTTTTACCCAGATTGTGGAACGCTCTAAGAAGTTTAGAGCATTCTACTGGGAGAAAACACTACAGGTTTGGAAAACCCGAGAGTTGGTAGAGTGCTCCACTTAGTTGGAGTGCTCCAACTCATTTTGGAGTGCTCCAAATTGATGAGTATGCAACTCTCAGTTTGGTTAGAGCGCTCCACCACTTTGGAGTGCTCCACCTTCCCTGATTTTTTACAAATTTCTCCTATAGCAATCTCCAACAACTTGGGAGGTGTGCTAGGGGGCCCTGAGGGTCTCTAAGTAAATACTTACCCTCTTTACCTTTTTTGGATGTAGGACATGTATGTGATGTAAATGTGTCTCTCTAGTCCTCTCATGAGCTTGGCTTGATTCTTTTGAGCTTTCTTGGACATTAAAGATGTTTTTCACGCATAAGTGACACAAAAACCTCCTAGACTCAAACTTCAACATGCCAAGACCTAGTCTGTCAACCCATGTATTTTCCTACTCATGGAATTTACAACATCACATTATGGCCACCAATTCGGGTTTTCTGATAGAGTTGGGCATCGACTTCCTTTCTCGGGGAAAATAAGTCTAGACCCTAAGGTTTAGAAGGTTTAACTCCTAAACTAGTTTGGTTTTTAGAGAGTACGGTAAGTTGTTTTGTTACGGTTGGGGAAGGTGTTAGGCACCCAACCACCCACCTTTTTAGGCTGACTTCTCGTAACATGGATGCCATAAGGTTGTGTGCCTTTTAGATGTAGAGTTACTGGTTTAGACCCCCGATATTGTGTGATCACTATAGTTGCAGTCAAGACATAGTCTCAAGCTGCATATATACCCGATCTTATGTGGTTCGGATGTCTAAGATTTTGTTGGGATCAAACTACATGTAGTTCTGGGGGTTGTGTGTGTGCAAGTCTCAACAGCCAATCACGTTTGACTTTTAGAGTGAGTAGGGTATGGCTCATTTCGATCTGTTATGTAAACTTACAAAGTAATTCGCGTTGTGAGATCGTGTAGACACGTTAATTAAAAAGGGTCAAAACTATGTCATACCAATGTAGGTGTGTTTTAAATGATATTGTTGAGTTATAGCCAAGTCCTAGGGACTTTGGGTCGTGAACCACTGCAACATGGCCCTAGGAGAAGGCAGAGACCTAATGAGGTTGAGACAAGTTGAAGGGTGTTGGGTGCTAGATTGTACAGAGGTTGATGTCTGTTTTGCACACTTGACACCTATCCTTGGATGTCTGATGCATATTCTTTATTGTGTCTAAAGGATAAGCATCAGACTATCTAGCAACATGCTATGGCCTGTTTCAATCCCATGTGATCTCAAATAGTTTCTTAACCACATTTAGAACATACAAAGGGTGGAGATACTGACAGTGGTTGGTCTTGTCTATAATGCACTCATGCAAAGACAAACACATTTCAAACAATCATAATGGGATACATTGGAAGCTAGATGGAGGAAAGAATATCCTAAACACAGTTATATTTCTTCATGACAAACCAAAGATCTTTACAACCTGACATGTTCAACATAAAGTAGCACACTAAAGTCTAGCAAGGCCTATCATGATATCTTTATAGAAAAGAAATGAAAGAGAGGGTTATAAATCTAAATAGGTGGACTATATGCATAGCAATATCCTATAACTGGGAATAAGTGAGGAATCCATACACTGTTTCTGCCAAAAGTTTGGCAACATAACGGTTGTAATATGGACCCCTTGGGATAAAAAGTGATCCCCATGTCACTTTTATCTCTTTATCTGATAGTTCTGAATGAGTTCATTTTGAACCAACACCTTGTGGCCTTAAATGCCTTGGTAATTTGAAATGATTACATTACAAGTGGCTGCCAAACATGGCCTTAATGTTTTGTTTAGACCTTGTAACATGTGTTTTATATTTATTTTAATGTTTATCTTTTTCGTATTGTATTTTTATTCTAAAATTAGATAAAAAGGGGAACAATATACTATTGTTGGAAAAGGGAATATATAACATTGGACAATGACCAATTTAGGAACAAGAGCCTGCCATATCCAAGTCAACACTAAAAATCAGAATCTCCAAATCAAGTAAAAATTTTGGAACATAGATATGGAGAATTTGCAATCATTTTTATTTCCAAAATCCTATAATCATCTGTTCAACTAAATCCCTTAAGTACAGTTCGGAAGCATATAGGGTAGTAGAGCTTAAATAGGTCCCTTAAATACTACATTTTCAGATATACATGGCATGCTAACAAATTATTTGATGTCTGCTTCTGTTTTTAAAAGTCATTGCAGTCTGTGTACCTGAGTTCTCCGAAGCCTTTCTAAATTGGGTTAGTTATTTTGTTAATAGTGACAGGGACTGACATGTCTGGCCCAAGTTAACTACCTTAAAAATCAAGTTACATATGTGATTGTACTGGAACCCCTAGAAATATTGCTATTACTTAACTCTTTGTAAAACTTTATGTAGTGCTTGGAAAACTTTTAAGCTGCCTCACTGTCAAGATTGTATCAAATCATCATCATGTGAGGTAATCAAATGAAAGACAGCTATAAATGTATTTCAATTACATGATTGGAGAGGATTCTAATTTCATGAAGTTCATGATAATAAGTAAAATCCAGCTGGTTGATTACTAGAAATCTGTGTATCTTTAAGTCCCCATTTTCTTATTTTCATCTACCATGCAATTAGTGCCTTTGGCATATTCACTCCCTACCTGCAGATGTCATTTACTATTTATTAATGAAACACCAAATGGTTTAAGTTGCATTCTAAATTATCATAAATGTAAGAGAAGTTACATGAGATTCAATAACTTCCAAGACAACATTTACACAACTACACTACATTCTATAGTTGTACAGAGTTTTGTGTGTTGAATCCTTACTTGATTGTCAACACCTTCCCCTTTACTTTATAACAAATGATATATGACAACATTAAACTGCATGTTGTAACTCTTGAAAGCAATCATTGAAAAGAAGAGGGAAGAGCATGTAATTGATAGTAGCTTAGGGTATTGTCTTTGGGATAAAATAAACAATGCATTCAGTTTGCACTAGTGTGACTTGGAAACATAGCCCTCCTAGAGAACCATGGTGAGGTTGTCAAGACGCTGGAGCAGATAAAATCAAATAAACTTGTATTGATTTTTTTTTCTTTCACTGTGCATTCTTCTATTTGGTGGGTTTTGGATAAAAAAGGGGTCCCAAGTAGATATATTGACATAGTTAAGGATATGTATGATGGAGCGAT
>JAOXJP010279042.1:0-19634 GCA_025762735.1 Platanus orientalis | reverse complement strand
CTCGACTTTACCCATTAAAATCCCTATTTTTGGTGATCTGTGAGACTTCTCCCTGTCTTATGAATTTTCTCCTAAAGGATGGGTCAGTTTTGTGACCTAGGGCCAATCTTGTGACCTGAGGGCTAATCTTGTAACCTGGGCACAAGGGCCTGAATCTTCTCCTAAGGGATGGGTCAATCTTATGATCTGGGGTTAGTCTTATGACTTGAGGGCTAATCTTGTAACCCAGACACAAGGGCCTGAATCTTCCCTTGAGGGATGGGTCAGTCCTATGACTTGAGGGCTAATCTTGTAACCCAGGAACCAGGGCCTGAATTTTCTCCTTGAGGATGGATCAGTCTTGTGACCTAGGGCCAATCTTGTGACTTGAGGGCTAATCTTGTAACCCGGGCACGAGGGCCTGAAATTTTCCTTGCTTCTATAGAGTAAGAACATTTCATTAACTATGGTTGAATGATTACATCAGCTTCACTGATAGTATTTTCTCAAATGCTCAACATTCCATGGTTGTGGTAGAGGCTCTCCTTGCATCGTCTCGAGGTAATATGTCTCGAGCCTATGATAGCTTGTCACCTGGTAAGGTCTCTCCTAGTTTAGCCTTAGTTTTCCCTCTGTAGGGTCTTATGTCACTTCTGAGGACTAAGTTCCCTACTAAGAATCTTCTCATCCTAACCTATGAGTTGTAGTACTTGGCCATTCTTTACTTGTAGGTGGTTGTCTGAAGTGTGACCTCGTCCCTTTTTTTCCAACATGTCTAGATTATTTCTGAGGCTCTCTTCATTTTTCTCTGAGTCAAACTTTACTGTTCTATATGTGACCATCCCAATCTCAATTGGCACCACTGCCTCATTCCCAAACACCAAGAGGAATGGCGTTTCCCCTCTGGGGGCCCTTACCATAATGTGGTATACCCACAAGATGCTTAGCAACTCTTTGGGCCAAAAGCCTTTGAAGTTCTTGAGTATATTTTTTATGATGCTCAGGATCATCTTGTTTGTGACTTCTAGTTGGCCACTAGCTTAGGGGTGAGCTAGGGAAGAAAGGTGATTTGTAATCCTGATTTTTGCATAGAATTCCTAGAACCGGGTATTGTTGAACTGCTTTTTGTTATTGGTGATGAGTACTTTAGGAATCCCAAAATAGCACATGATCAATTTCTAGGTGAAGTCCTAGATGATTTTCTTAGTGATTTTGGCTAAGGGTTTAGCCTCCACCCACTTCATGAAGTAGTCGATGGCCATCACTAGGAACCTCATCTACCTATTCCCTCGAGGGGGGTTCTACAATGTCGATTCCCCATTGGGCAAACAACCATGGTCCAACTATCAGGATCAACTCCTCTACTGGTTTTTTTAGGGATATTGGCTATAGATGTAGGGGTTTGGGGGGATTCAGATTCCCCTGCCTACCCATGATTTTCGGGACCACTCTTTGGCGCGTGATGCCAGTGCGTGAAGGTTGTTAACCCTCGGTTCAGGGTTAGGCTTTTTGGGAGTCGCCACCCGATTTTTGGCCCTAATTTATTGCTCTTTTTGGAGTATTTGAGGGATTCTGAATAGATAAGTCCCACAAAAGCTCGCGTTCCTTAGAAATTTTTTTGAACGCCTTGTGATTCTAGAGAGATGGACACTAACTAGTCTTGATTTGGAGGTTTAGGGAACCTGCTGGCTCCATATAAGTGAAATGTAGTTAAAATTTTTTTGACCCCATAGGGAAGATTTGAGATTTCATAGAGGTTCGAGATTTCGAAGTTCTTTTCTCAAACCTAAAGATTTGAAGCTAAGGTCAAGACTGAGATGCATTAATCAACCTTTCTGGATTCAGAGCTCAGATGAATCTTTGAGAGCTTTTTCTTGGTTAGGGTCATCATAAGTTGAAAATCGGCTACTACCAATCTCGAGCAATACCTGTTTTGTGATGAGTTTCTTAGAACTGGGAGAAGCAGGGATGGATAGGATATGAAATTACACTATTCAGGTGACGAGAGAAACTTTGGGATGTTTAATGGTAAATTCTTTGAGGTGAAAAGGGTAAAATGGTAATTTTTAGCCCATGGGTCAAAAAATGTGAAAATAAGGATTCTTCACCTATGATGCTTCATGACAAGAAGGCTTATTATATAGGTAAGATAAATTCATTGATTTGAGTGATGGATAATGAGTTATAGGTTTCTAAAGGCAAGGGGGAAAAATGGTAATTTTTCCACGTATGATGCTCCGCTAAGGGAAGACTTGTGAAGTTGAAAAAATTACAGATAACATGGATGAAGCTCTTAAATGTGGACCCTCAAAGTCTTATTGTTGCTTTGGTGAAGGATTAGGGTTTAACCTCAAATGGTGCATTTGGACTGTAATAAGGTGCTTTGACTGGTTCATTCATGACAGAAATATCCAGAGAAACTTCTCTAGGAATGCCTAACCTCCTAGAGTCTAGGTTTGCTCTTCCTAAACCAAGGGTGCTTAGAGTCTTGATGCCCAAATGTTGTCATGTTTTCCTTATTTTATCAACTGATCCAAGTCAAAATTTGGGTGTTGACAGATGCCCCTATGTGTGGTTTTGCCACATATAGCAAAGAAGGAAGTGCCCTAATTTTAACTTGGGAGAGATCATGTCTCTTCCTTATATATAACTCATGGATATTGGGTGGGTTGTTTTTGAAATATAGAATAGTTTTGGTTGAAAACAGTGATGGGTTGAATTTGTCCCTGACTTTGGGTCAAGGTTTTGAAATTAATTTGCTTTTGAAATGCCTTCTCTGGTTGCAAGTAGACTCTTTCAGTGTTTTGTAAATTCTTTCATTCTAATTTTCAAAAGTGGGTATCCATCGAGGGAAGGACCTTCTTTGTTTTTGAAACATGGGCTATCCATGAGTTATATGCAAGCAATTAACATTTTCTCTAGCTTCTCGACTGTTACTTTTAGATATGAGCTGCATTGGGAGACATGTAAGTCATCGATATCGGGCACAACTGCTTGAAAACATTATGAAAAACTGGTCATGCAAAAGTTGTAAGCATACAAACCATTTAGACAAATTATGTACTTGTATTTGCTTCTGGCTAGCTTGATGATTTAATTTGTATGAGTTTTTTTTAGGTTTCTTATGAGATTTTCTTGTTGACATGTTTTTGTATTTGTTGTATTGAATGATCATTGATTCATTTGTAAAGTTGATTGCTTGAACATCTCTTTGTGACCATCCTTGAGAATTTTATTGGGATTCATAGAGGGATGTTAGTGAAGCTCTCCCTAGAAAAGCTATGGAAAAGATATATGTAATCATGATTGAATATTGCTCGATTTTATGTTAAACATGATATATATGTGCTGAATATTACTTTTGAAGACACATGTGGCTTCACATCAGTCATGATACATAGCTGGATCGATATACAACATTGCCCTCATCCCACTTAGGTGAATATCATATTTTATGGGACTCATGGAGAGATTTCGGAAGCTCTCTCTAGAAAAACTATGAGACCTTGGAGAGTCATTACTACGTAGCCATAAAATGATGGTTACATAGGCTATGGATTGCTCCATGACAATATTTTCATCATACTTAAACATTGTCAAGGTGGGGGGACATGCAAGGAAGAATTTATAATGACTTTCTTCAAAGCCAGGATGGGATCCCGCGAGATCGGGTGTTGTGCTTTGCCCAGGTAAAAGCAACCCACTCTTTACTTAAGTAGGTATAACACACAACGTTTGAGGGTTAATTCAACACATGCTTATGTCCCAATAAGTAAGCGTCATCAAGGTCGGTGTTAACAGGTCGGTCTGTTGAGAAGTGACCATCAGAACTTATAGAGAAATGTTGTTGCGCTCTTTCCCAAGAAGCTATGGAAGGGTTTTTCTCACAAGTAACCCGTGCTATGGAAATGCTACTTAAACATGATATTTGTTTAGGCTATGGTTATAAGTTAGCATTTCATAGACTTGATGGATTGATGTGTGGCATTGCTTGTTATCCGAAGCCAAGAAGATGTCACGGGGTGGCCGTTAGTAAATCATACGGGAGATGAAGTACTGAATGAAGAGTGGCCGATGCGAGGTAAGCTATTCAAAAGTATGGATTAGGATGTACCAAAATTTGAACTGGAAGGGTGGCTTGGTTTAGGCGTGCAAGCTCTTTCCCAAGAAGCAATGGTGGGTTTTTCTCACAAGTAACCCCTTGCTGTGATGGTGGATTCCTCAAGCATGATAGCAGTCCCACTATGGCCCTAGGAATCACACTGACTTTGTGGATTGAATTGTAGTGTGTGTTTACATCTGCATAAATAGACATCACAGGTGGGTCCTACCCTACAATCGTCCCATCTTTGATAGAGTGTAAGTAGAGGAGTGATCAGGACTAGAGATATTGTTATGCTTTCTTCAAAAGCTATGAAGGTTGTGATAACAAGGAACCCAATGCTATGTATTATGCATAACTCCCTAATGATATTAGCGCTAAGATAATACATAGACTATGAATCAAAATACAACATTTAGCTATGTCTGAATAACTAGGATGCTATGTGGCAATTTGTTCGTGTTTTAAGGATTACCAATAGGGCTTGTGGAAAATTTTGAAGGCTTGTTTCAAAAGCCATTACGAATCTATTTCAACCATCCAATCTACAAACATGGCTAGTATAATACGTAGTCTATGAAGTGATTATGCCTATCTACACCCCGGATAAGCAGTTTATCTGTGAAGCTACAAAGTCGGGGACCGACTCAACTTAGCGAACCTACACGGCCGACATGAGGTATGTTAGAAGGTTTTTAGGCTCACTCCGAAAGCCATGGAGATTCTGAAGAATCAGTGCTATATATCTGTTTCAATCAATTTCTAAAGATGATTGTCATGGTATATAGGCTATGGAATGATATCGACATTTGTCTATACCCGAGTAAACAATCTGCTATATCAATAATTTCAACCATTCATTAGTGAGGCAAGACCTAGAATCCCTCACCGAACCTGGGGTGGCCTAATCAGGGCACATCAAGAAGTTTTTTGGCTTATTTTGAAAGCCATGAAGATCATAAGGGATCAGTGCTACATATCTATTTCAACCAATTTCCAAGGGCGGTTTTCATGATATATAGGCTATAGAATGATGTCAACATTTGCCTATACTCGAAAGGCAATTTGTCATGTTGATAGTTTTGGCCATTTCTAGTGAGGCAAAACCTAGTCCTTCATTAAATCTACGATGGCCTGAATAGAGCATATCAAAAGTCTTTAGGCTTAACTCTGAAAGCCATGGAGATCTCTAGAGATCGGTGCTACGTATTCATGTTTGTTATATTATGTAGGCAATGGAACGATGATCAACATTTGCCTATGCTCAATAGGTAATCTGTGATGTTAAAATGTGGCTTTTTCTGTGAGGTGGAGTCCTCACCGAACCTTTACATGGCCTAGTCTCAAGGTCAAAAATGATTGATACATCATTTTCGATCAAACATTATCATAGAGATGGACTTAATTGGGGTGATGACTCATCATCAGATTTCTTAGCCATAGGGCAGACTTCTACAGGTTCATGGATTTACTTACCATTAAGCAGACTTCTTCAATTCATGGATGCTTGCTGCATACAAACTTTGAAAGATCATGATTGCTTACCGTATACGGACTTCAGTAGATTTATGGGTGTTTGCTACGACAGACTTTCATGATTGTTTGCCATATATAGACTTCAATGGTTGCTTACCGTGTATGGACTTTCCTGGTTGCTTGCCGCATACGGACTTCAATGGTTACTGTGTATGGACTTCAAGAGGTTCTTAGATTCTTGCTGCATACGAACTTCAAGGATTCTGGGTGCTTTTTATGTACAAACTTCAAGAGGTTCATAGATGCTTTCCATGTATGGACTTTAATGGAGTTTGGGTGCTTACTACGTACGGACTTCAAGAGGTTCATAGATGCTTGTCATGTACGGACTTCAACAGATTCTAGTTGCTTGTTGTGCCACTGATTGGGCTTCATCATTGCTTTTCTCTTTGTTGTGCCATCAACTAGGCTTCATCATTGCATTGCTTATTTATTGACTGGTGTTGATTCTTTTGTTGAGAGGTGACGTATCATCTTCAATCTCAGTTGATGGGAGATAATATGTTATCTCTTCTCATATTTTTTGGGAGATGATGTATCATCTCTAGCTTTGCTTGGCCGTGTCTGGCACTTCATTAGGCCATGAGAGGCACTTTGCTAGAGATGATGCTTCATCTCGATCTACTTCTTTGAGAGGTAACGACTCATCTCTAATCATAATTGATGGGAGATGACTTATCATCTCCGCTCTTATTTGGGGAGATGATGTATCATCTCCAGCTTTGTTGGGCCTTGAGTGGCACTTTGTTGGAGATGATGCTTCATCTCGATTTGCTTCTTTGGGAGGTGATGGGACATCTCCAATCACAATTGATGGGAGATGACTCATCGTCTCCACATTTGCTTAGGGAGATGATGTATCATCTCGATTTTCTTAATTACTCCTTGATCCCAGAGTTAACAACAGTTGTGTAGAATACTTCCCTAGTGAGATGAACAATATATTCAATGGTTGACAGTGCTGATTAATTGATGATTAAGCTTGAAGCCTGGATTAGTTAGATATTGCATTTGCTTTTGAAAGAGGTTTGAAAATTCATTTTGCAAAAATCTTCCATTGATTTTGAAAAGTTGGGCCCTTTAGGGTCTTTGAACATTAGAGGTGACCTGTTACATGACTTTTGAGTACATAGGGTCACATTTTCATATGCTATGATGCCACGCCTGGTCCGGGCGAGGTATGAAAGCTTTGTAAGTATTAGATACTAAATATGTCTCCCTTAGGAGAATGGGATTACATGCCTATGTTTGAGGTCTTTATTTCTACTTTGTCAAATGATGATTACTGAAGATGTGTGCTCATGACTTGATTGACTTAACTCAGGATGCCATTTCTGGTTTTCACCCTAAGTGCCGACTCAATTTGCTCCCTTTTTTGGCCCTATTTTCTAAGACTAGGTTAGAGTGTTGTTTTTGGTTTTCACTCTAAGCTTTGCAATATTTCTTTTGTTTTTGTCCCTTTTTTACCCATATCCTTAGATAGGTCTGGGATTTTGGAAAGTGACTAGATGGGGTACATGTTCTTGTTCCAAGTTGATTGAATGCTGGACTTGTGTATTGTTGACTTATCTTAGGACTTCTCGAAGTGTTAAAGGACTTAAACAGTTGCTTTACTAAAATGAATGACTTATTGAGAATTTCAAGATTTGCCTTTGGATATACAAGATTTGAAAGGTCTGAAAATACAGATGTGAATGGCTCTTGAGCAAAGACTTTTTGCAATTGAAAATCCTAGTTCTATACAAAATGCCCATTTCTTGAAGAAGATTATGGTTTTGTCCAAGATTTCCATGTTTTGAATAAAATCATGGTTCTTTATATGTTCCCTATGTTTTGAAGAAGATCATGGTTCTTCATAAGTTCCCCATGCTTTAAAGGAGATCATGGTTTTCTATAAAATCCTTGTACGTCTTTGAAGAAAATCATGGTTCTTTATAAGCTTCTTTTTTTTCTCTATTGCTTTTGCTTTTCTTTTTCATGCTTTCTTTCTTTTTTTTGAACCATTGAATCTTCTATTCCAGTTTGTAGACATGATCATGATTTTAAAGGTGCAAAAGTAGATGGTTAGAAAAAATGTTTTAGCAAAATGACCATTCAATGCCTTCTCATTTTAAGGTTTTCAGCATAAGTTAACATTAATCAAGCAAAGAACCTTTTAACTTGGTCCAAGTTTACAAATTTGGGAAAGTCTTTCCCGTCTATGTTTCCTAGTAGTAGTGCCTCACTAAACAGCTTATGTTTGATAATGAAAGGTCCCTCATAATTTGGCTGAGGTTGTCATGGTGGTGCTTGCTCATGTGGAAGGATTGTTTTGAGAACTAAGTCTCCTTTCTCGACATCTCTAGGCTTAACCCACTTGTTGAAGGCTGTTGCCATGTACCTCTAATAAGCTTGCCCGTTGCTCATTGATTGCAATCTCTTCTCATCAGTAAGGTTTAGTTGATCATGTCAAACTTGTGCCCATGCTGACTCTAGAATCTATGCCTCAACTAAGACTTGGAGACTTAGAATTCAACTTCAATTGGCAGGATTGCTTCCATGTTGTAGACCAATAAGTATGGGGTTGCCCCTATTGAATTACGGATTGAAGTCCTGTAGGCTGTAAGTGCATAAGGTAACATTTCATGCTAGTTGGAGTGGTTAGCAGTCATTTTCTGTAAGACCTTCTTGAGGTTCTTGTTGGCTGCTTCTACTGCTCCATTCATTTGTGGTCTACATGGAAAAGATTGATGATGGTGAATCTTAAACTTTTTGTAGAGAAATTCAAGATCTTTTCCCATAAAATTGGTTTCATTGTCAGTGATGATTTTGTTGGGAAAGCCATATCGGCAGATGATGTCTATCTATATGAATCTAGCTGTGTTCTTCATTGTGACTGCTGATAAAGATATGGTTTTGACTCATTTGGTGAAATAGTCAATAGCCACAATGATATACAAATCTATTGGTGGCATTCTGAGGTATGGGTTCTACTATGTCGATTCCCCACATGGAGAATGGCCGAGTAGTCAGGTTGTGTAATTTAAAAGTTGGTGCTATGATGATGTTGGCATAAGACTGGAAAGTGTGACACTTCTTTACATGTTGGCAGCAGTCTATTTCCATTGTTTATCAGTAGTAGCCTAGTTAGAGAATCTTCTTGGCAAACATGAGCCTATTCATGTGCGGGCTGCATTCTCCTCCATGGATATCTTCAATGATAGTGGAGGCCTCAGCTTTATCGACACACCTTAAGAGGACATGGTGAGGGGACTTCTTGTACGAAATCCCACCATGCAAAATAAATTGACCTGCTAATCTCCGTAGAGTCCGTTGATCATCTTGAAAGCCATGGAAGGAAGAGTCTAATCTTCAAGATAGTTCTTTATGTCGAGGAACCATGGCTCCCTATTCAAATTAGTAATTGTAAATTAAAGGTAATAGGTTAGCTCATTTCACTACTTGATCTTAATCGGTGTCATCTTTGCCCCTTGAGGGATGTTAATCATTGACGCTAATGTGGCCAAAGCATCTACGAAGCTATTCCTTCTTTTGGCAATATAGTTAAAAGTCGGGTACTTAAAGCTCTTGAAGAGGATCTTTAGACATTCATGGTAGTCCAAGAACTACTCCTCTTAGATGAACCAATCTCTAGTTGCTTGAAAGATAACAAGTGCCGAGTCACTATAGACTTCTAGTTCATCAATGCCGAGGTCAATAGCTACTTCCAAACCGATGATGTAAGCTTTATACTCAGCTATGTTGTTGGTGCATAGAAGTGTAATCTTATGGCAGTTGGAATAAGGGCACCTACAGGGTAAATGAGCACGACTCCAATTCCACAGTCTAGATGATTGATGGCTTCATCGAAGCACATTTTCCATTTGACAATCTTATTTGATTAGACTTTAACACAAAGTATTTTCTCATTTGGGAAGTCAAATTTCAAGGATGAAGGTTCGTTTGCTAGTCCATTTGCTAAGAAGTCAGCTATAACTTGCCCCTTGATAGCTTTCCGTGAGACATAGGTGATGTCGAATTCGGATAGCATCATGATCCATCGGGCAGTCCTTCTTATGGTTGCGGGTTTCTCGAATAGATACTTGATGGAATTTATCCAAGAAATTAGAAATAATTTATATGAAAGGTGTAAACGTAATGTATTGTAAATTCCATGAACTATAAAATACATGTATTGTATATACTAGGACATGAGTTGAGTCATGTTAGAGTCTAAGAGGTTCTTGGGCTCGAGCATTATGAAGATCATCATCAAATGCCAAGAAAGTCTCAAGAGGAAAATTTGGGAGTGACAAATTTTCCTGAAGGATGCACGTACCACTCCAAGCTACATAAGGTAAATCAGGTATTGTATGGTAGTTTAGCTGAATCAAGGGTCTAAGGAAGGGTACTAAAGGTCTTAGGACCTTCCCAAACCATTCCATTGCCACTTCCCTAACCTTGCGAAGGCATATATTTTGGAGAAAGGCTACAAGGGTTTTCCAAAATGAAATCCCAAGAAGAAAAAGTGTGAGATTGTGTGTCACATCTTGCTCAAGGAGGAGCAATCCACTAGTGTTGGCTCAACCAAATTGATGAGTCAATCAAGAAGCAATTAGGGAGTTATAGTCACATCTTGCTCATAGAGGAGTAACCCACTAGTGTTGGCTCAACCAACTTCAGGAGTCAACCAAGAACGAATTAGGGAGCTATAGTCACATCTTGCTCAAGGAGAAGCAACCCCATCTTGTGTACAAGGAAACACCAACCTTCAAAGAGGTAATTCTTGCCTTTAACTTTTTATTAAGTTATTGAGACCTTTCCCACCAAAGACATCAGGAGAATTGGCATTACCATTGGAGACACCGATAGTGTGCACCTATAGCTCTTCTGCTAGAGACACTAGAAGAGTAAACCATAAACCACACCTGCCAAAGACATTAGGTGGAGCTTGCTTGGTAACTAGATTTAGCCTTTTTTATTAATTTTAGCCTTGATTGTAAGACTGCCAATCTTAATAAAATTATTTAGCTCGGTGGTGAGCTTTTTGAGAATGGATGTAGGCCATTGTGCCGAATCACTATACATCTTGCGCATACTATGTTTGATTGTGGTTTGCCTTTGATTTGTCATTCTTATTATCAAGCATTGCATATATTGTTACAATTCATATGCAATACAATTGAGCCCATTTATAAACATGTGCACATTTTAATTGCAACCAATCATTAGGAACAACTTGACTAATTAAAACAAGCAATTGAATTTGGGTTAATTGAAAATTATTTTAAAAAATATCCTATTCACCTCCCTCCAGGATCTATACATAGGAATTTCAATTAGTATCAAAGCAAGGTTGCTAAAAAATGGTCTAACCACCGAAGTAGAAAGATCCAAATTCCTAGAGGAAGAACTATTAACAAAATCCTAGTAGCATCTTGAAAAATAATAAAATTTCTAAAAAGGAAGGTTGGTCCATTTCTATTCCTCCCTACTTCAATGGGACGGACTACATTTATTGGAAAACTCGTATGACCATCTTCTTAAAATCTCTAGGCCATCAAGTGTGGGGCTCAGTAGTGGAAGGCTACACCAAACCTTCCACACACTTAAGTAAGTGGGTAGAGTTTGAAATAGAGGCTTATGAAGTAAACCAAGAAGCACTAAGTGCTTCACATCATGCCTTGAGCCTTGATGATCTATGTAGAATAGGCACATTGGGAACCGCTAAAGAAGCATGGGAGTTTCTTGAGAAGACCTATGGGGGTGTTTCGAGCTCATCAAAAGATGCAATAGTATCTAGTAAGCAAGACAGTTCACTAGAATCCAAAGTCCTTATGGTGTTTAGCACTTCTAAGGATTCACATAATGAAAGTGAATCCAGAAGTGATAGTGAAGAAGGTAAGGATGAAGAGAACATCTAAGAAGTCTTCAACGAACTCTACATAGAAAGTATAGAGTTAGATAAGACCACCAAGGTATATAAGAAAAAGACCATGAGTCTAACTCAAGAAAATGAAAAACTAAAGATAAGAATAAGAGAGTTAGAATTGGGATCCTTAGCTGTCAATTTAGAAGAAGAGAACCAAAGTTTAAAAGAAAATTTAAACCTCCTAGAAAAGAGATAAAGGGATGCAAAAACATTCCTCGGACTAGAGAAAATCAATAGGAAAACTAAAAAGCGGAAACTTGTTGAGGATAATGAAATCTTGTTCAACAAGAAACTAGAACTTGAACAAAAAACTCACATCTCTATAAGAGAACAAAAAGAGTCTTGATCTCACTTGCTCTAAGCTCAATGTGAAAAACAATGAGCTATTCAATCAAGTTAAAGAACTTGAAGAGCATAACAAGAAGTATCTTAGTTCCCTTGCTCAAGGTAGTGAAAAATTAGAGAAAATGCTAACAAAGGGCAAAGAAGGTGTTGACAAAAAAGTTTGGATTCTATCTCCGGAAATACCCAAACTTTTACCTTCAAAAAGAGAACCAAGAATGCATTTCCAAAAGGTAAAAGTAAGACTAATGTCTTTCCACAAGCTGTGATGTACGGTGGAAGACATTATTCTTCCAAGAACAAAACTTTTACTCAACTAGAAAGAGAAAAGGGAGTACCTAGCCTACTAATAGGCTATGACTTAACCTCTAGAAGTAATAGCTCAACTTCTAGAAGACCTCTTATCAAATACCATTATTGTAGTTTGAATGGTGATATAAGGGTTGAATGCATCAAAAGGCAAAGGGACATGCAAGCCTAAAGTTTACAAGAGTCCAGAAGAATAAATCAAACTCAAAAGACTCATGATGCAAAGAATCTAAAAGGAAAAATCAATTTCTAGAACTCGAACGTCTTTTTCAAAAGAAAAAGAAAATGATTCACCCAAAAAAGATAAAGACCCAAGAAATATGGACAACAAGAAAATTTGGGTAAAGAAAGACGAACTCACATCCTATTTAGGAGTGAGAGCATGTCAAGATGATATCTTGATAATAAAGATAACCTAATAAAGAACATAAGAAAGAGGGCTTTAGGTGATCTGGGTTGGATCTAAGCCCAACAAATAGATTAAAGAAATCCAAATGGAATGATCTTTAAAAAAATCCTTAAAAGGCTATTTAGATGATCTTGGCTCCACGAACAAAGATAAATTAGCAATCAAGGAATATGTCTAAGTGAGTATCATCAATCTTGATTGAACATCTTGATAGGGAAGCGAAAAGGGTATTAATCATCTATCAAGATCAATTGACCAAAGGAAAATAAAAAATGTTAATTGTCCCAAGCATGTCTGGAGCTATACTATGTAAATCTTAATTCACATTCCTAGGTTCCATTGCTTGAGGAATTGTAACTTAAACTCTTACGAGTATAAGGAGAATTAGCCTAAGATGTGTGTAGGTGACTATTCATGATGTGTTATTCATATGTAATCATCATATATCTCATGATGGATTTGTTCTTAATTGGAATATATATATATATATATATATATATATATATATATATATCTGTGTGTGTGTGTGTGTCCAAGTCACCTTAGCACATAGTGAGCATGTATAATCCATAAATGCATGTCTATTGACTGCTTTTAGTGATCCTATGCATTCTTAGCATATCATTGGATCACTAGTGACATATTGATCTTGATTGGCACATTCGTATATGTCACTTATGTCTATATGACCTATTCTTATACTTTAATACATAATATTTGTTTTAATATGTTCATCTATGCAATGGTTATTGATCTTGCTCCATGATACATGGTTAGCATGTCCATTGTGGATAATTCCTATCTCGGACCTATATTTTTAACGAGATCACTTGGTCCCCCTATATTCTTTTCAATTGTCAATTCATAACAACAAATTAAGGGTGAAAAGAATATGAGAAAAGAAAAACCTCATAAAAGATGGAATTGAAGGAAGTCTTTAGAGTATCTTAAAAAAACCAAAGAGCTTAAGGAGGTCAAGAGGAAATCATTTTCCATGCTAGTGCAAGGAAATGACAAATCTGAGAATATGCTCTCTATGGAAAGAGACCATGAAGACATGAGAGGACTTGGATTCGATTCCAATGTCAATCACACTTTCTTCTCATAAAAGACTAAAATTGTCTTTGAGAAGGCAAAGGGAAAGGCCCTATGGGGTATAAAGGAAGGAA
The DNA here is from genome assembly GCA_025762735.1 of Platanus orientalis. Lineage (NCBI taxonomy): Eukaryota > Viridiplantae > Streptophyta > Magnoliopsida > Proteales > Platanaceae > Platanus > Platanus orientalis. The sequence goes on along the minus strand of JAOXJP010279042.1, from coordinate 5,877 downwards.
AAACACTTCGTTCAAGGGTAAGGCACCCTTTAAAACAAGGTGAGCTTTTTAGGAAACCAAAATTTCAACCTTATTCCTATATCAAAGTGGCATAGAATAGATTTCAAGCCAATAAGCTTCTTCCTCTAGAGGATTTTAAGAAAATTTCTCTTCTTCTAGAAATCCTAAAGGACAAGCTAGAAGAACTTCCCAATCCTCTCATACTCTATCTTCTAGGAAGAAACATTTCCAATCCAATGATCCTAGAAGAACTCAATCATCCTCTCATGTTCAAACACTTGTAAGGAAATAATCACAACCATAGGTTCCTAGAAAATCAAGCTTTCCATGCTACTATTGTGATCTAGAAGGGCACATGAAATGTGATTGTAAAAAGAGGATGAATGACATTAAATCCCAAAAGTGTCAAACTTCAATAAAACTTTTAATGTGAAAAATGTCAATAAGAGAATCTATTTTCAAAATTTTGAAAATAGAAACCTTTAAAATGAGGAGGATCTAGTCCATCTACAAAACATAATACGGAAAAATCTTAAGAAAAATATGAGTTAGAGAGGGATGAGCTAAAATTCTTAGTCATCTATATGGCTCTAAGAGGCAGGAACACTAAGATTGTACCTTGATAGTGAGTGCACTAGACACATGATCCGGATAGGTCATTGTTTGAAACTCAAGGTGGGAGTGTCACATTTGGCAATAGAGACATTGCCAAGATCATTGGCAAGGAAGCCGTAGAGGTCCCCAGTATTCTCACACTCACAAATGTCCTATTTGTGTAAGGCCTAAAGCATAATCTAATTAACGTAAGCCAAATCTATAATAAAGGCTATGGTGTACACCTTATGAAGGATGGGTGTGAGATTAAGGACAAGGGAAGTGATGAAATCCTTGTCAAAGGGTTAAGGATATGAAACAATTGCTTTGTCATAGAACCCAACAAACATGATTTGGATGTTTGTAGTGTTTCACAAAAGGATAAAACCAATCTTTGGTTCCAAAGGTTAGGTCATCTCAACCTTAGAGATTTATCTAGGCTAAGCAAAAAGGAAATAGTCTAAGGCTTCCCTAAAATGAACCAGGTGACAATCCTATGAGTAAAGGTTGTCAAATTGGGCAAATAAGTTAGAGTCCTTCACAAAAAAATGAGACAAATAGAGATAGTTAGACTTCTAGAAATGTCTCCACATGAAATTGACCAGTCAAATAAAAACAAGAGTCTAGAATATAAAAAGTATCCCAAGGGAGTAATGGATGATCTCTCCCATTTTATTTGGGAAACATTCCCATGAGAGGAATCCGAGGTCCTCAAAGAATTGTTGAGCACTTGAAAAAGAATTCAAGTGGCAAAGTTTCTCCCTATCGAGTGCATTCAAAGCAATCAGGGTAGGGACCTTGAGAACCACCAGTTCTTAGATTTGTGTGATGAGAATGAATCATGTTAAACTATCAACACAATAACCTTTGAGAATGAAGATAATGCATAATCCCATTCTAAGGAGAGAAGGATCACAAAAAGAGTATCTCTCAATGATATCCTTGGTAAATCTATGAACTTGAATATGAACAATCAAAGGATGGAGTGAAAACAAGAAAACAAGTCAAAGCATTTTATGCTACCCCTAGATATCTTCTTAGAGAAAGTCTAAGAATATAGACTAGACTCTAAATAATTCAACTTTGATCAATGACATGCAAGATGAGCTCAACAAATAAAGGGAAATGATGTATGGTTCTAAACTAAGAGATCCTCTAACTAGAACATGATGAGAAACAAGGCTAGACATATAGCCAACATATATAGGGGAAACATAGTATAGAGACAACTGCACCTATGAACAAGAGTGTTGCGTATCAACTTCAGCCCTTGGTATCCATCTGATACTACACCAGCCTTATTTAGAGTTTCAAATACTAGTTGAACAAGTAATGGTCAAGGCTGTTAAAGCTCAAAGAAAAAAAAAACCTATCTCTATTGTCAGCCAAGGCATAATACATTGCCCAAGGAGGTGGAAGCATGTAACTACTATTGCTGAAGCAAATACTTATGGATTATGAGTTGTCTTAATCCACAGGTGACAATTGAAGTGTAATCCAAAATTATCGGAAATCTGGTTCATTACTCAAGATACTCATCACCAATGTAGTCGGAAATTGGTAAAAGAGGAAACAATGTCTCATAAGCATGCATCGACGAAGAATCGACTGATAGATATCTTTAAAAAGGCCTTAGACTCAAAGAGATTTGGATATCTTCAAGCTACGATGGGAATGTGCTTTATATAAAGACACATTCATAAAATTCCCTTAAATTGATTATAATACATATATTTGGGGTAGCTGGGGCTAACCGAGCGAGAACGAAGTGAATCTAGGGTCTTTACCCAAAAGATTCCTTTTTGGATCGATCCAAGACTGATCCAAACTAGTGAAACCTATAGAAAATTGACTCATTGCTCGCTATAAAAAGGGGGGATGCCCTAGTTTGATCATAGATCGAACCAAGATCTATTCCTAGGAATTTTTTAGCACTTCCCTCTCCTCTTTTACTTCATATTTGTGCATCTCCAAAGCCATCACCATGTCTATGAAAGATTTAGGGAAAGCCCCTTTGCGATCAAAGGTGCCACCAAAATGCCCTAGAACGGAGTCCAACTTCGGTGCCTTCCGCAATGCCCCCACCTACCACAACTATTTGAACATCTACTCAAAGAAGAAGATTTTTGTTGAGAGGTATGTGAATCAAACAACTCTACGTGATTTCACACTGGGCACAGCTGCTCCCAATGATAGGTGGTTGCAACTCATCGTTATCAAGGGCAAGGTACAATAAGATGCCATTTGTATCTTCTACTCTAACATCCACCACACCGACTACACTAAACTTTCTTTTGAGACCAAGGTATATAGAGTTTGTATGTTGATCGACCCAGACCGAATCTCCATGCTATTAGGGATTGCTCGCCCCTCAGCTGATGCCATGGTCTTTCCCAATTGGGGAATAGACAAAGTTCACATCTATGAGATTTTTGAGCTAGAGGGAAACATGTGGTTTGGGAAATTGCCAACCGTAGAGTGTTGCATGTTGGCTAGGGTACTCAACATCATCCTGGTCCACAACTTGCTTCAAACATCTCACAAGACAGACATGTCTAATGATATGGTCCACTTAGTGGTGAGTCTAATGGAGGGCAAGGTGATCAATGTGTCTATAATTATGTGCCAAATAATGCTACAGATGTTTATTGATGATGGGACAAAGATAGGTCTACCATATGGAGTGCTAGTCACTCAAATTATGGAACAATGCGGAGCCACATTTCTGAGGGATGCGGTGACCCTTTCCCAAGGCCTTCTTATTGATGATGCTACCATCAAAAGGATGGAAGGTTAGAGATGAACTGCACCACAGGCAGCTTAGGCAGTTGGAGAAGTGATTCAGCCCATCCTGACTCTGGTCCCGACTCCTCCTTCACCAACAGAGGTTCCACCACCAGCTTCATAGCCCATAGACGTAGCTGGTTCCTCCGTAGCTCCTCCCACTTCCTTAGCAATTGGGGCCCTGACACTATTAGTAACACTACCTCTAGCACTCTCTGGTTTGATCCGAGATATTCATGGAGAATTTGGGTGTATTCTTAGGTGTTTTGATCACTTGGGAAAGAAGGTGAAGAGCATGGATCAAAGGCTCATTCACATCAAGGGGATTGTGGATCCCTCTCATGCATTAGCTCCTAGGGTTGCTCTCAACATTCTCGCCAACAAGGATGAAGACGAGGATGAGGAGAGTGATGAGGATGCAAAACACCTCTTATTTTTCATTCTATTGTATTTTGAGCCTAATCTTGTAAACCTGTTTTGGAAATCAATGAAAATGGCATGGTTTGCACTACATAATTTGTTATTTCTCCATTCTTATGATACCCTCTATATTATGTCTTTATGATAATCCCTTTGTATCCATGAAAAAAAAGGGGAGAGTTAAGAAATATTTGGTAAAAATTTGCTAAAATTTGAAAACTTTGAAATCAGTTTTTGCTCTAAATTGGTATATCATACTCAGGGGGAGTAAAAATGAATTGCTTAAGGGGGAGTAAAACCATGAAGATTAATGGAACTCTATATGTCATTAATCTATAAAATGATCAAGTGAAATACCTTAAGTCTATTTGTGCTTAACTCACATCATAGGCATATGCATTTCATTACATTCATTTTCTTACTTGTGTGTTCATTATACTTTATCATTTGAATGGACTAATCATGGTTTGAGAAAGGTATATTTTTTATCAAATGAATTTCAGGATCTTAAAGCTAAAGTACACTGCAAATGAAGAACACCAAATGAAAAATCCCGAGTATGTATCAAGAGGGAGATCTAAAGAAACTTATAGAAGTCTTGGCTTGAGTTAGAGTTTATGTGTTCATTACAATATTCATTTTGTACTCTATTTTCATGTATTTTAAGTTTTGTCATAGAATTCCCAAAGGGAGAGATTGATTGTAAATGTAATGTAGTGTAAATTCCATGAACTGTAAAATACATGAATTGTATAGACTAGGACATGAGTTGAGTTATGTTAGAGTCTAGGAGGTCTTGGGTTTTAGCATCATGAAGATCATCATCAAACGCTAAGAAAGCCTCAAGAGAAAAATCCAAGAATCGACAAATCTTCCTAAAGGATTCACACACTACTTCAAGCTATCTCAAGGAAAATCAGATATTGTATGGTAGTTTAGGTGAATCAAGGGTCCAAGGAAGGGTACTAAAGGTCTTAGGACCTTCCTGAACCATGGAGGGGCAATCCAAAGTCTTCTGCAACAGTTCTAAGGATTTAGAAGGTAATACACGGGATTTGGATCGATCCACTTCAATCCAAATTATTTGGATCGTTTCAAACTTATTTAGATTGATCTAGGATTGATCAAGGATCGAACTAGCAACTCCCAGGTTACAAGTTCTGAGTGTTTTTTGTACTTGGATCGATCATGGATCGATCCAAAGTAGCTAAAACATTGTATAACAGTCTAAACTTTAAAAATCCGTTTCAAATCAATGGCCAATATCATTTGACCATTTAGGGATGTTCTAATCTAATGGACTAGCATCATTCTCATCTAATATAAAAGAGGATGAGCTCCCATGAGCATTCTAATGGTTCTTGCTAAAATCTCATATACTTGAAAGCATAATTTGTCCATTGTGGTAGATCTTGAGAGATTTAGTTCTTCCAATCACTGGAGAACCTCTCACTATGCTTAGATAGGAAAATCTATTCTCAAGACCATTCCATTGCCACCTCTCCAACCTTACTAAGGAATATCTTTTGGAGGAAGGCTATAAGGGTTATCCAAAAAGGAAACCCAAGAAGAAAAAGTGTGAAATTGTGTGTCACATCTTGCTTAAGGAGGAGCAACCCACCAGTGTTGGCTTAACTAACTTGAGGAGTCAACCAAGAAGCAATTGGGGAGCTATAATCACATCATGTTCAAGGAGGAGCAACCCTATCTTGTGTACAAGGTAACACCAACCTTCAAAGAGGTAATTCTTGCCTTTAACTTTTTATTAAGTTATTGAGACCTCTCCCGCTAGAGATATCAGGAGAATTGGCATTACCAGTGGAGACACTGATAGTGTGCACGTATAGCTCTTTCGCCAAAGACACCGGTAGAGTAAACCATAGATCACACCCACCGGAGACACCGGGTGTAGCTTGCTTGGTAAGTAGTGATATGCTTATATTTTATCATCATTTCATATCCTTTAGTCTTTATTTTTTACTTGTTTTCTTTTTGTTTTATCAGTTCTTATCTTAATTTTCTTCACTTTATTTAAATTGAATAGGAAATGAATAATTCAAGCAAAAGAGCCTAAAATGG
>JAOXJP010279031.1:0-13624 GCA_025762735.1 Platanus orientalis | reverse complement strand
AAAAAAACTTAATTAACATATTTTTTTTAAAAAAAAAAAAAAAAAACACATCCTAAACTATATTGCCCGTGCAAATTTGCACGGGTTCACGACTAGTAATGACCTAAATAAAAAGTAAGGTTGTTTGATCAAATTATCAATGGAACAACTATCAACACACTAGAGATATTGGGACATGCCACAAGGCAATCCACCTCTTTTTTCCAGTTTTTGATAGGCAAGTGAGTCTTCTACTTTTAATTTTGTCACGGTTTAAACAATGTTAATATACTATATGATGGAATTTGAGCCCAAACCACTCATAATCAATTAAATTAACAAGAATTTACAATTAATGAAATTTCTGTCTCATATGTAATGAAAATAATGAATCAATATTACACAATCTTGTTACATGTCCAAGAGTGGAACAAGTGTGGCATGCATCAATGTTAACAATAAGAAGTTCTCGGCTAAATGTAACTACCTTTAAAGAATGGCTAAACAAATGGATGCAAATGGAAGGAATAACAAATAAAAAAAGAAAACGGCTTTGTGAATGCATATCAATATATTGTTGGCCTATTAGGTAACATAGGAATGATATAATATTCGATGGGAAATCATGGAATATAAACTTACTACTGTCCAGTGCATGCAGGCTAATAAAAGACCTGGAAGTTTTGACAAGAACCTAGAAAATGGAAAAGATTAAGGAAAGAACATGGATACCCCCAAAAGACGACTTTGTGAAGATGAACTTTGTTGGCACTCCATCTACAAGAACTCAGAAGGCAAGCATGGACATAGTCATACGGAACTCAAAAAGGGAAGAATGTCTTATAATAAGACACAAGCAAAGAAGCATATGCTCCCCCCTATAAGCTGAAAGTGAGGCTACACTATTTGGACTACAAACGATTGTAACCGTGGGAGTTAAGAAGATTGTTGTAGGAGACTTAAAGATCACAATCGACACAATGAAATGACCTTTGGAGGAATGTCAAATTGAAATTAGGAACTGCATAAATGACTGCAAAAATCTCCTTAATAACTTTGATAATGTTATTTTGAACCATGCAAGTAGAAATATGAATAATGTGGCACATATGGTAGCCAAAGTTAGCCTCGAAAATAAAAGACTAGACATAGCACTTGGTATAATCCCAAGGGATATACAAATTGCTCTGGATTAGGATAGTCAATTATGTATGAACTTTTCAACTTAATACAATTCCAATTACCAAAAAAAAAAAGAAAAGATAAAGACAAATTGTAATGAAAGCTCTAATTTATGTCTTGCCACTCATCATCCTCTATGTCCGTAAATTTGTTTTTCTTTTCCTACAACACTTTATACAAATTCTATTGTACTAATAAATCCTCACATTTTTTTGTCAAAGAGTGAAATTATTATTTTCATCAAATTTCTTCATCGAGAATTGGTTGATGGAAACCTTTATTGCCAATATAAATTTATGTACACACACACTTTATAAAATAAACCTATTTAATATTTCTTTTACCCACTGGTTTCTTCTTCTTCCGCCCAAACAAGAACCAAAAGCTCTAAATCCAATTGTTAGAACAATGAATATAGCTTTGATATACCATGTGATGAAAGATGGGTGGTCTAAACCACTGATGATTTATGGAGTAAACAACAAATCAGCAACTAAGAAAATGCCCACACACAAGACAAGGATTTTAACATATTTTGGCTTTTCTAACCCTTGTTTGCAAGTGCTATTTGTTCTTCACAATAAATGAAAGAAATACAAATTATATAGAATAGATTCTCACTTCTCTCAGTTCAATCCCAACTCAATAACTTGTCACACTTTTAAATCTCTCAATAAGAAATGAGTAACACTCTAAACCTTCTCTTACAACCTAAAGAAGACTTTGTTTTCTCACTATGACGAAATTTGTGTCTCTTTGTTTCATTTTAGGAAAAAATCTTCTAGAAGAAGAATAAAGCAACATTTTTTTTCTTTTTCCCCCTCTTTTAAGAAACTCTCTTAAATAAAGAGTTATCTTACATACCTATTAAGGTTTCTTTTTGGAAGTTAAAACCTTAGCCCTTGGACCACCTCTTAATCCAATGGCTGCAAGCATGATATAAATTACACAATTTACCTATTAATGCCACATGAAGTAGTGTTGCAAGAAAATAGTCTTATACTATAAACTTGCACTCCTTAAAATTGGCCAAAAAATCTATAATGCAACTATCTAAAGTTAGGTGAACCAACTAAAGAGCAATTCATTTATGTTTAAGAAGAATAAGAAGCAAAACCTAAAAAATGGTTGACAAGAGATCTTCATAAGTGGAACTTAAGTTATTCTCTTAATTTTCAACAAGACTAGAAATATGATAGAGCAGATTTCCCTTCTGGGCATGTATAACAATGTATTAATAAAATTTAATTTATAAAATAATAATGTTGAAGCACTTTTAAAATTAAGAGAAACTACATCAGAGAATGATTGGTCCAAGAGATATACTTTATCTTGGTGTTTGAGTGGGTAAAAGCCTTATAGATATTTGAGAAGGGCTTCAATGGCATGATGGTGGCTTATAATATAGTTTGCTTAGTTAGGAGTTTTTTTATGGTAAATCTAAGTTGGGAGTTTGTGTAATGTGATTTAATTATATCTATTGAGTTGTAACTGTTGAATATTTTCAAAGTTTATACAAACTCAACCGATCAAAAACTAATTTAATCAATCAAATTTCAATCAATCAAAAAATAATTCGATTAATTGAATTTGATTGATACAAAAAAATTGGAACGATCGAGTTTAACAAAGAAAATGAGACATTCTGCTCAACCGATTGAGATGAATTTTTTATTGATCAAGAGGTTTCGATCCATAAAAAATATGTTTGATGAATCAAATTGTGGATTTGATCGATCAAAAATATTTTTGATCGATTGAACTATCCGAAACACAAAAAAAAATAGAACATTATGGAAAACAATGATTTGTTCATGGGGAAGTGTGCATATGCATCCAAAGTGTCTACAAACATCCATACACAATTGTTTAAAGTAAAAGGGTGTTTAGGATGTCTATAGACATATATAACCATGTCTCTTTGATTCTATAAATGAAAGAGGACCTCCACAATGTGATAGACTTCAAATTTGAATATCTCTTTGATCTCTATATTTTTTCGCAAACCTTATTATTTCTCATTGTTTACATTTTTGGGAGATAAAGTATCAAGTTTTCAAGGGTTGGTCTTAACGATGCTGCAAATAGTCGATCAACAATACAACTTTGGTTGGACCCATTTTATCCTAGAGACAAGTTTGTTGACTCATTGCAGCCTCTGTGTCTTTGCTCAAGATCATAGTAGAGGACGAATATTGTCTTAAGGAAAGCAAGATATGTGACTCAGGCATTGTTTCTTCTTATCTTGTCAAAACCCTACATCTATTTTTCTAACAATCTTAAGACAATATTGTTAACAATATATGTAACAATGTCCCAATCATCAGTCAATATTCTTAAGTCCTCCATAGCCAAATTAGAAAGATTTGATGGATTGAATTCCAAACGTTGGCAGCATAAGCTTCATCTTTTACTTACTCATTATGTGTTGCATATGTATTCATAACTTTAAGACCACTAGAATAGGAAGATGAGACACTTGCATAAACCTGACAAAGAAGAAAGTGGGAATTAGACAATTACTTATGGAAGGGGCATATTCTTGATGCTTTGTTAGATTCTCTATTAAATGTTTACAAGGCCATTGAATTTACCAAAAATATTTGGAAAGCCTTGTAACTCAAATCACATAGCAGGACAACTTAAAAGGAAGAAAGCAAAATGGATGAGTCGATTCTTGTTGGCTCTATCATCGATAAACTTCCTCAATCATGGTGAGATTACAAGAAGAATTTCAAACATAAAAATGATGAGATGTCCTTAGAAGAACTTGTACAAGATCTTCAAATAGAAGAACAATTTTGGTTAAGTGAGAAAAATGAAGATCAACTAACATTTCTATCAAAGGAAAACGTAATAGAAAAAAAGCCACAATAATTCAAATTTAAAAATAGAGTCCACTCTAAATGAGAATTCAAGAAGAATAAGAATAAGAATAAGGACATTTGCTTCTATTATAACAAGATTGGACACTTTAAGAAGCATTGCAGGCTGTACTTGAAAGAAAAAAAGAAAGCAACAATGAGAAAAATTGTCTGACACTAAGAAAGGTACATCTCAAATACATATCACCGAAGAAGCACTAGTCACGGTCATCTCAAAAGTAAAAATGATGGTGAATAGTGACTCGATTTTAGAGCAACAAAACATGTCATATTTGACAAGCACATGTTGAAGTCCTTCCAAAGTGTTGAGATGAAAATATTCTTTATATGTGAAATACATCAACCACTAAGGAAACCTTAGTCTAACATTTGGAAAACATCTCACATTGACCAATGTCTTGTATGTACTTGATGTTCGAAGAAATTTAGTTTCTGTCAACTTGTTTGTCAAATGATTTCAAAATTATTTTCGAATCGGATAAGTTTACTTCGATAAAAAATAGAATGTATCGGTGGAATGTTCAAATTTAATATTAGCAATAAAAGTGATTCTTCTATTTATATTATTGATTATATGGTTTGTGACATGCTAGATTATGACGTGTTAATTTTGAGTCAATAGAAAAATATGATAGAAGTAGGTTTATTTCCAAAATTTCATAATAAAGAACTAGAAAAATTATATATATATATATATATATATAATCATTTCACAAAGTAGAAAAAATATTGAATTGTTAGGATTAGTACACTTCAATATAACTCGAGGATGAGGTAAAAGATATTTTATTACATTTATAAATGATTTCTCTAGGTATACTTATGTTTATTTAATTAAAACAAAAAATAAGGCATTAAGCAAGATGAAAATCTATAAAACTGAAGTAAAAAATTAATTAGAAACAAGAATTAAAATATTTAGATCACATAGAGGAGGTGAGTATACATCAAATGCATTTATTAATTATTGTAAAAAATAATATATAGTACATTAAATAACAACCCCATATACACCTTAATAAAATGGAATAACGAAAAGGAAAAACTAAAAATTAGTAAAAATGGTGAATACAATGATAATAAATTCAGGATTATTTTATAATTATTTTGGATAAGCTTTGTTTACAATTTGTTATTTTAAATAAGATTATAAAGACTTGAAAGTTACACCCTGTGGACTTTGAAAAAAATATAAACCAAATTTATAATATCTTAAAGTGTGGGGGTATAGAACATTAGTAAGATTACCAAATTCTAAAATATAAAAGTTAGGAAATAAAACAATTGACAGTATATTAATAGGATATACACAAAATAGTAAAAGATATCGATTTTTAATAGTAGAGAACAAATATGCAATTGATAAATACTCAATCTTAAAATCAAGAGATGTGGTATTTTTTGAAAATATATTTCCTTATAAGGAAACTAGTGTATCAAATACATCTAAAGTTCTTAAAAGAAAATAAACTATAGAAATAGAAGAATTAGAACATAGAAGAAGTAAAAGAAAACGAGAAATACCCTATAACTTAAGAAATGATGTTTATCTATATTTGGTAGAAGGTAATAGAAATAAAATCACAAACTTGGTAATGTTATTGGATATATATGAAGATCCTAAAATATTTAAGGAAACCATGAGTTTTAGAAATGCTTTATTTTGGAAACTGACCTGAGTCATGAGTCGTCTGAGTCTAACTGATGATTTAGTCTATGCAGGTAGGGTTGACTCGACCTGTAAGGCTTTCAAGTTGAGCCAACTCGACTAGTCGGTAAACTTTGAGTTACACAAGTGACTCGACTCCAAGGATAACGAGTTAAGCTAAGTTAGCGGAGTCAAAAAGTTAACTTGGTTAATTGACAAACTATGGTATGAAGGTTGGTAAAGCAAAATTGTACCTTGCTAATAAGAAAAAAATTTGAAAGTTTTTATTTTTATTTTTATAGGTAAGTAGGTAAAGACAGGTTTTGAACCCAAGTCTGTGGTATGACACCCATAGACTTTATCGACTTAGCAAGCTAACATCTTTAAAGAAGTGTAGTGTCGTGCGAGAAAGAGAAACTAAAGCAAAGAAAATGGGTTATTGAGAGGGGATTAGATTTGACACTGTAAGTTGGACTAATGACAAGTGAATCTATCATATGCCTAAGAAGCATACGCTTTCACACCTTGCAGCATGTACTAAACCATGGTCCCTTTAAATTTCATTCAACTGCAACACAGGTTGTGGGCATAAATACATTGGATGCAATTAAAATTAAATAGAAGGCATTGAAAATATAGATAATATCTGTGTTTAAGAAGTCGGATTGGTTTGATACTCAAAAGTTTGCAAATCTAAGTAATTTGTTAACTCATCCCAAGTTACCATTTGATTAGTATAAAATAAGAAAAATACAAAATAATAGGAGAATATATATTTCATACTAAATGGTCTTAAAATGAAGTTACTCAGCCGAGTTACTAGAAAACTCATCTGAATTTTGGCACCAAGTTGAACTTAGTACAGTTTTGTAACTTGACCATATTTTCGGATAACCAGCTAGTTTTAAAACACTAGAGAAGGTAGAAAAATTGGAGGGGTAGAATTTAGTCTTAATGGAGGAAAAAGGAAGGAGGTGGTTTCGTAAGCCAAGGATGAAATAGTATTTGAGAGCACAAAGCTCATAAAAATTTTCACGCTTAAAAAACCTTTCAACAACATGCAAAGGCATGCATGTCGTGAATAGTTTGTAATAACCAACATATATGGTACTCTATGAATAATTTTTAATATATACGGTGTGCAAATAGATACACACCATGAATAGTTACTAACATATACGGCATGCAAATGCATGTTGTAGAAAGATTTTAACATAGATGACGAATAAATGCATGCCGTAATATGTGTATTGATAGGGTTCCCAAAAATAACACTGCTAAAGTAGACTTAACTATAAATATTAACGATGTCTGTAAATATTCATCAGTTATAACATTTATTGTTTGAATATCGTTAATCTCATGCCATAAATACTTATTTTTGTTGTAATGTTGTGACTGAAATTAGAATATCGTATAATTAGTTATTTGTAATAATTTTGATATTCTATTTATGTTGATTTTTGTTTAATCAACAATATTAGTTTATTTGTTTCTTTTGTTTGCTTCATTTTATCTTCTAAAATTTGAATTTCTTGCAATTGTATTACAACAATTGTATGATTAAAGAAAAAAGAAGAAGAATAAATTAGTTTATTGAACAACTTAATTATGTAATAGGTGAACTCAGAACGTGAAGAACAAAATCCGACCTGGCCCCAAATCAGTAGAGCCCTTTATTACTATATCCCCCAAATGCCAAATCTAATCTAAAATAAATGGATAGGAAACACTAAGGGAAATAGGTGGGAAGTAATAGAGAGAACGTGTGAGAATCTAATTTTTGCGTATGCGTATTTCGCAGGCCTTGCCAGACTTTTCCTTGTCTATTTTGACATTTCTTAACAATTTTTTTGTGACTTTTCCCACGTATTTCTATTTTTTTTTCAAACGCATGGTTTCTAATTTTGAACATGTTTCTCATAAACAACAGAGCTACGGTAAAAGTGTTTCTCAGAAAACAATGGTGATATGGTAAAAATTAATTGTAATGATAGTTTTACAATGACTCTGAACATCTCTCTCTCTCTCTCTAACAAATTTAGTCCCGTGCCTCTGTTTAATGTTTGATGTTCTTATTTTAATTTTGTAACCAATCATGGAATGAAGCATTGGATTTAGGAGATATCCGCTTCCAATTGCTCCTAGCCTCCCATACATTATCTAGGTATTAGAATATATGTGGTTGTTAAACTATTGATATCTCCCCAAGGCAATAGGGATATCCCTGCTGCTTAAGCAGCAGAGTATCTGGGTTCATCTTATTCGATCATTTGAATCTAATTTAAGTCTTGTAATTATTTCTTTCCTTCACGTAATTAATTACAATGTCTCACAATAGCACCTATACATCAAAGGCATACATTAATAAAACTTTTATTTTCTTATATATTGCAACACAGTTGCTTTATCCAACAATTTCTATTGCATACCGCTCTAATATACCATAAATTCAAAATAGTTAGGTTTTCCATAAATGATATTCAACCTATCTTAAATTAGAATCTAAATAACTAAAAAAAATTAGAATGCAAAATAGGTAAGCCTACAAAATCGATAGGTATCTTATAGGATCCATATTTTTTAAATGTTTTGCTATTTTATTTTCATTTACAGATGAGATGAACATGGAGGATTTATTTTTTCAATGGTTGATAGAAAATGTTTGTGAATCGAAACATTTTTTTTTCTTGATTTATACTCCTGCTTCTCCTTCTTTGGATATGGGGTTTTGTTTTTCGATTTTACAATTTCCTAGATTTAAAAATCCTTTTCAAAAAGTCTCTCTATTCTAAAACTTTGTATACTCCTCAAAGCACCCCGTCTCCCTTCTTCTTCCCTTTGTTTTCATCTTTCTCTTTCTCCCCATCTCTTATTCTCATTTTGAGCAATCTCTCATGAAAAAGTTGCTATAAACAAGAAATTGCTCTCTTAATGGGCATTTAAAAATACCATTGTCAATCTCTTTAACTTCCCCCCTTATTTTTATATATTCTTTAAGGGTTTTGTTTCAAAATTAGAAGAATAGTTTATAAGTAATTTTGCACAAATAATTCTATAAAAAAAAATCCATTAAGTAATTTTAATGAAACATGTAAACCTAGCCCAAAAGCTAAGAATTAAATTATTCATTGAATATGAAGTTAGGTCATTGCAAAGGCAAACATAAGAAATTAGTGTACAAGATTGAAAAATAAAAGGATTATAATTTGATTGGTAGAGTTGTATAGGCATAGTATGTAGTAGTTTCTTGGATCTATTCACCCACTTGCAAATTTCTCTATTTAATTTTTTTCATGTAGGGTTAAAAATAGAGGCTATCTAGGTTTTGACTATTCAATAAACTGATTGAGATAATGATTGAGATAATCAAAATTCTAAAAGTGTATATTTATATATTTTATTTATATACATCTCAATATATTCTCTAATAGTACATATCATTTATTTTTCCTCATGATATTGGTGTTAATTTTTTCTTACAAGGACTCTCTTCCAAACATAATTATCTTTCTTCTCTACTTTATCTCTTATACAATTTACTTCTTTATATATATATATATTATATTATTGGTGTTAAAAATGAAAATTTTCCACCACCTTATACATTTTGTTTCATTTGGTCATCTTTTTACTGCTAATGAATTTGTATAAATATCGTTTAGAGTTTTTAATTCAATGAATATTAAGTAAAATCAAATTTATTCTAATTAAATTATATTCTACATTTAAGTATAAGTTCTTCTATTAGAGTATAGTTTAGTGTTTCATTACTTTTAATGATGTAACTAAATACGTTAGTTAAATTACTATTCCTTTTTTCATATTGAATTTCTTATGAAAAAAACTATTTATTTGGTCTTATCAATATATGCAATTGTCTTTATGAATTTATTTATTTTTCATTCAATATTATAGAATTCACATCAAGTTTGTAAAGTAATCCGTCTTAAATTTATCTTTGTTTCACAAGTTTATCGTTTGATCTCAAATCACATTTATGTTTGCATTCATCTCTAAAATAGACTATTATTGTCTAAATTATGTTTGAGTGAGTGGTAATAAATATAATAACAATTAAGAGTGATCAAATAACCTCGATTAAATGGTTTTAAACCAAGTCTTAACCTAAGTTCACATTTCTAATTTAGTTATGGATGCAGTGATTGAAAAATCCAACATGAGATCCCTCAATAATCATGTTATTTACAAATGATATGACATTTTCAAATTCAATACTAAAAATATATCAGATTGAGAGGAAATTATAAAATTTAGTAATAAATGAGTGCTTTGGTATATGTTAAATACTTTGTATTTTTTGAGTCAATTTCCTTTAAGCTTTATATTTTTTTTAATACCAAGAAGGTGCCACGTGGGATACTCTTACATTTTTCTTTATTTTTATAGTTTTGTGGAAAAGAAAACAAAATAAGCAATTTCTTTATAATCATTTTAATTTCATATTACATATTATGATTTTTAATCTTTATTATAAAAAATTATCACCTTATCACACATGCAAGTATACTTTTTTGATATATATATATATATATATATATATATATTGATATTTTAAATATTAAATATTACTCTTTTAACACATCATACTTTTTAGTTAAATATATATTTTAAAGAAATACAATTTTAATTACATTGTCTGTGGGAATTCGCACAGGTTCGCTGCTAGACATTTCTTAAAAATGTATCACATTGCATTGCATCATGCACCAAGTCATGAAACACACTAGATAACTGGGATGATGTCACCCACATAATGGATGTGTTTAGTGTGTGTTTGTTTATTTGGTTTTACATTAGCATATAATTTAATAGGTTTCGCTCTAATGCCTCTTACGTGTGTGTGGCTGTGATGTTATCTTTTTATTCTTTTTAACAACATTCTGCATTTGATTATATTGACATCTGCCTCCCTCGCTTACGATGTGAGTCTATACTATGATCCGATTGTTTATGGGTTAGAGTGTCATTTCTTGAAATAAAACAAAACAAAATAAAAACATAATTTTAGTATTCATAAGCATTCTAGTGCATGTTCCATTCATGTATTAGACTTCAATCTAAGGTTTAAGCCCCTCATGAGAGATTTGACAAGTATAAAACAAGAAATTTTGGTGAACATATAGTGGGTCTCACATGTCTTCCACAAGGTGTTTTGGTTAATACATGGTGGGTCTCAGATGACCTCCACTTGTCATTTTGTGATTAAAGGCGTAGGCTTGGAATTTTTCTCTCTTTTACACCATTAAAACTTTTAAGAGCCCTTTAGTAGTAATAATTAAGAAAGGAAGCTGATTTTACTTAAGGTCTCTTACAACCATAGGAACTGAAAAATATATTAGTAGTACATATCTAGTATTTAAAATTTGATTATTGACAAATGTAATCTTACGTGAGGCCAGCTTTGTCATGCCGTGAACCCAAGCCAATGTAAGCTAACCCAACAATGAATCGGATTTGGACCGTGACACTAGATATCTTTCATTTTCCTTTCTTATAATATGTATCAATGTCCCGTATACATTTTTTTTCACTTTAATTTTAATTTCATCTATCTTGTCATTCATTTAGTTCCCATTTGGATCATTCTTTTAATTGATCAGTAGCGGAAGCATAAACAATCTTATGTATGTCATTCTATCATTCACCATAAGCGTAGTGGAAAATATATGCCTTTCATAATCTATATTCATATAAAAAATAATAACATACATCTTATTCTAAATATAATGTAATTACAAAATTCATAACCATGTATAATACTCAAAATGAGTTCAATAACTATTTAAGATTACAATGATCTTTAAAGTAAACGTAACATAATCCCATCAAGTATCACATCGATGTCAATGACGTTCTTCTTATTACCCTTCCTCTTTTGTAATTCTTAAACCTGGATCAATTTTTCCTATCTATGATGGTTGTCAATTTTAAGTGAATTTGACAGACTCAATAAACATACATGAAAACTATATCAATATAGAAGTTCAAATAATGGTACATGATTTAAAACATAGCTTGCATGTAAGCGTTTTATATTTCAAACATAAAGTCGATAGATGATAACAATAACATATCGATTTATGGATGATGATTTTTAAATAATACTTAAAATCCATGAACCATAAATAATAGAGATTCAACAATTCAATAGAGAAAATAAAATCACATTTACTTATTAGTATTTATATAATTTAATGATTCAATAACTATGTTTGATGTTTCATATAAATTTATACCACTTGTCAATAATTGATTCATATACTCATTTATATACCAATGAGTTCAATATTCAATGAAATTCAATATTTAATGAGTCAATGATTCAACAATCAATATTCAAATGATTGGATATTTTAATAGACATGATTCAATGATTCAATATTTTAATAAACATGGTTTAATGATTCGATATTTTAATATATATAGTTTAAATGATTTAATATTTCAATATACATGATTCAGTGATTCAATATTTTAATAGTTCTATAAGACAGAAGGATGACAATTTACCATTATTGTAACCCAATGGTAGGTCTTAAAACGATGTCCAAAGGAGTTTAATGATTCAATATGTTCATAACAATATTTAAAAAGGTTCAAACAATTCAATATAATAATCGAATAACTATTTTCATTATTATGACCCAATGAAATGTCTTAAAATAATATTTAAAGGATTCAATGAATCAATTCAATAATCAAATTTTCATTGTTGTGACCCAATGGTAGGTCCCGTATAGATTATCAGTGTGGTTATCCATAACTTACCATTGTTGTGACCTAATGACAGGTCCTGTATCATCCATTTGTTACAACCCAAGGGTAGGTCCCAAGATATGTTCTATTATTGAGACCTAATGGAAGGTTCCATATAAATTATTATTATTGTGACCTAATGGCATGTCCCAAAACATTTCCTTGTTACGACCTAAGAACAGGTCTCAAAGTTTAATGATGCTCAAAGGGTTCAATATAATAATCATATGAGATGTACCAAATGATATTAATAAACCAATACAGAAACTCTCACAAAATGAGAAAGAGAGATTAAGATTCAATAACGATTTAATACTTTACAATACATGGAGTAATATTTATGAACATTCAATTTATTTAATGAGAGTTTAATTAGTGTTTATGTTTTATCTTGTTAGTCATGTTTAAATCAATTTATATTCAATGATTCAATATTCACATACTTAGATCATATTTGTTCAATTAAATCGAAGGAATTCATAATTTTATAGTTTAAATGATTTTCCTTCACATGTAACTTTTAATTAGTTAAAAAAAAATTGAGATACTAAATCAATATATCATTTATCATAGTTAATATGTGAAATCAAAGGTTAAATCATACTTGAATTCAATAATAATCAATTTCTCATAATCAATTGCATGTTAAATTAAAGGATTTCACATATACTTGTGGAATTCATTGAAATTCATATAGATCATTCATGATGTAGTTCATAATATATGATTCATATGAATTTATGTCAAAACAAATATAGATCTATACCAATTACATGTTTAAACATAAAAATTCTAAAAAAAAACTTAATGGATCTATCAATAGACTAAAAGATGAAATCAAAAACTTCTATAGATTCTAATAAATGATGGTTTTAATAATAATTTTTCAACAACAAATGGTAAATCTTACAAATTAGTAGCTAAATTAAGAAAAGAGAAGGTATACAATCCATATATATACATACAAGATAACAAATCAATCAATAATAGAGGAAAGAGAAGGTGCATAGTTAACATATATACTTACATCAAAGAATGAGAATATGAGATTTAGATCTCTTAAGAATTCAACCAAATGATGAATTCCAATATGAAAATTCTCAGAAAATATAAGATCTATCAATTATGGAGAAGAGGAAAATGTATACAG
>JAOXJP010279020.1:0-19639 GCA_025762735.1 Platanus orientalis | reverse complement strand
ACCCCAGGTCCAAGTGATTCACAGCCTTTGACTTTGTGGGATTATAGTACCTCAGTAGGAAATTAGGTCAAAAACAATTTTTCGAGCGATTTGACAAAATTGGATAGGGAATGATGTTGCTTCTTCTGTAAAATACCATAATGGGTTGTATCTGGGGGATTTGAAGTTTGAGGACTCTTTGAGCTATAGGAGCTGACATATTGGCTATTGGATTCCCAGGCAGTTGTCAGGGTTTTTAAGGTCGCTTGGAGAGATTGGGTTTCTGTAGCTACCTGAAGCCGGGTGGAATTGAATGGTTAGACATTCTCTGAACCAGGAGTTTATGAAATGCCTTTTTGAGGGTACGGGTGAAATTGAGAAAATGTCTTTGACCTTGCTGCATTCTGAGCTGAGGGGAACTTTTAAGGGCATTCTGCGTGCTAAATACTGACGAAATGTGCTTTTTCTAGGTTTGGATAGAACTGACTGTTTTGGCCACATATTTTCTGTAAATTAGTGCGGGTCTAATAGTCTTGAGCCTTTAAATTTATAGTGGGGTGGCCACTGATTAACTGAATTTTTGATTTTAGATAAACTTCCGGGAGTCAGTTAAGCACTTGATTTTTATACCTGGTTTATTGCCACTTTTGGAGTATTTGAGGAAATCTTGGCAGATAAGTTTCACGAAAGTTCCTACTCCTTAGTCAGCTTTTTGAATGCCTCGTTATTCTAAAAAGATGGACACCGATTGATCCTGATTTGGAGGTCTGGAGAATATTCTAGCTCCATAAGAGTGAAATACAGAAAAACTGCTTTTTGACCTCTCGGGGAAGATTTGAGATTTCATAGAGGTTTGAAGTCTCAAAATTCTCTTATCAGACTTGGAGATTTTAAGCTAAGGTTGAGGCTGAGATACAACCATTGACCTTTCTAGATTCAAAGATCGGATGAATTTTTGAGAGCTCTTCCAAGGACCATTTCTTGGTTAAGGTTATCATAAATTGAGAAATTGGTTGTTACCGTTCTTGAGAAATGTCTATTATGTGATGAGTTCCTCAGAATTGGGAGAGTCATGGATGCATAGGATCTAAAATTACACCATTCAGGCAATGGGAGAGACTTCGGGGATCCTTTGAGGGTTCAGGGGTAAATGCTTTGAGGTGAAAAGGTTGAAATGGTAATTTTTTGCCCACGGGTCAAAAAAGGTGAAAATGAGATTTATTAGCCTGTGATGCTTCATGACAAGAAGGATTATGTAGGCAGAAGAAATTCAGTGATCTTGATGGTAGATAGTGAGTTTAAGGCCTTTAAAGGAAAAATGGCAAATTTGTATTGGAGAAAGGCTTATAGGAGGTGAAAAACTTGTTGATGACCTGGATGGGGTTCTTAAATGTGGACCCTTAAAGTCTTGTTGATGTCTTTGTGAGAGCTTAGGGTTTGTCCTGAAATGGTTCATTTTAGGCTGTAACAAGGTGCTTTGATTAGTTCATTCATGACTGAAGTATCCGAGGAGACCTCTTTAGGAATGCCTAACATCCTAGAGTCTAAGTTTGTTCCTAAGCCAAGGGTGCTTAGAGTCTTGATGCCTAAATGTTGTTATGATGTCCTTATGTTATCACATGACACGAGTCAAAATTTGGGTGTTGACAGATGCCCCTCTTCGGTATGTGTGGTTTCGCCACATATAGCAAAGATGAAGGTGCCCTAATTTTGACTTGGGAGAGACCATGTTTCTTCCTCGTATGTAAATATAGATCAGTTTTGGCTTAAAAATAATGATGGGCTGAATTTGTCCTTGACCTTGGAGCAAGGTTTTGAAATGAGTTTTCTTTTGAAATGCCTTCTCGGGTTGAAGGCACACTTTTTCAGTGTTTTGTAAATTCCTTTTTTCCAATTTTTGAAAATGGATATTCACTGATAGAGGGACCCTTTTTGTTTTAAAAACATGGGCTACCCATGAGTTATACATAAGAAATTGACATTTTCTCTAGCTTCTCAGGTGTTACTATTAGCATATGTGCTGCATTGGGAGACATGTAAGTCATCGACATCGGGCGCAACTGCTTGAAAACATTGCAGAAAACACTGCAGAAAACCAATCATGCAAAAGTTGTATACATACGAACCATTTAGATGACTTGTGCACTTGTATTTACTTCTGGCTAGCTTAGTGATTCAATTGTATGAATTGTTTGAAGTTGCTTATGAAATTTGTATTTTTAAGATGTTTTGCATTGGCTGTGTTGATTGATCATTGATTCATATGTGAAGTTGATTGCTCAGACATCTTTTTATGACTGTCCTTGAGAGTTTTAATGGGACTCAATGTGGGATGTTTTGTGAAGCTCTCCCTAGAAAAGCTATAGAAAATATATGTAGTCATGATTGAACACTACTCGGTTTTACATCAATCATTTTACTCATGCGCTAAATATCACTTCTGAAGACACATGTGGCTTTACATCAGTCATGATATATAGCAGGATTGATCTACAACATTGACTTTATCCCACTTAGGTAAATGTTATATTTTACGGGACTCACAGAGAGATTTTGGGAGCTCTCTCTAGAAAAGCTGTGGGACCTTGGAGGGTCAGTGCTACGCATCCATAAAATGATGGCTACATAGGCTATGGATTGATCCATGACAATATTTTCATCCCACTTAAACATTGCTAGGGCGGGGGGACGTGCAAGGCAGAATTTATATGACATGGGACCTTAAAGGGTCAGTGCTACGCATCCATAAAGTGATGGTTACATAGGCTATGGATTAATCCATGACAATATTTTCATCGCACTTAAACATTGCTAGGGTGGGGGGGACGTGCAAGGCTAAATTTATATGATGTGAGACCTTGGAGGGTCAGTGCTACGCATCCATAAAGCGATGGCTACATAGGCTATAGATTGATCCATGACAATATTTTCATCCCATTTAAACATTGTCAGGGTGGGGGGACATGCAAGGCAAATTTATATGACTCTCTCTAAAACCCGAGGTGGGATCCCGTAGGATCGAGTATTGTGCCTTGCCTAGGTGATAGCAACCCAATCTTTGCTAAAGTAGGTATAACACACAACGTTTGAAGGTGAATGCAACACAATGCTTATGTCCCAATAAGCAAGCGTCACCGAGGTTAGTGCTAACAGGTTGGTCTATTGAGCAGTGATTGTTTGAACTTACAGAGAAATGTTGTTGCACTCTTTCTTAAGAAGCTATAGAAGGGATTTTCTCACAAGTAACCCATGCTATGAAAGTAATACTCAAGCTTGATAGTTGTTTAGGCTATAACTAGCAAAACATTATGGCTAAAAACTAGTCTTTCATAGACTTGATGGATTAAAGTGCAACATTGCTCGTTGTTCGATGTAGAGTAAATGCCACGGGGTGGCCATTAGTAAATCATGCGGTAGATAAAGTACTAACTGGAATGATCAATGCAGGTAAGCCATTCAAAAGTATAGACTGGGTTGTACCAAAATTTGAACTGAAAGGGTGGCTTGGTTTGGACATGCAGATAAATGTTATGAGCTCTTTCCCGAGAAGCAATGGTGGTTTTTTCTCACAAGTAACCCGTTTGCTATGAGGAGGATTCTTCAAGCATGATAGCAGTCAAGCTATGGCCTTTGAAATTTCACAGACTTTATGAATTGAATTGTGATGCGTATTTATATCCTAATAAATAGACATTACAAATGGGTCATACCCTACAATTGTCCCGACTTCGACAGAGGGTAGGTAGAGGACCGGCCAGGACTGGAGACGTTGCACTCTCTCCGGAAGCTATAGGGGTTGTGATAACAAGGAACCCAATGCTATGTATTATGCATAACTCCTTAACGGTATTAGCACTATGATAATACATAGGCTATGAATCGAATTGTAGCATTCAGTTATGTCTGAATAACTAGGATGCTACACGACAATTTGTTCATGGTTCAGGGATTATCAACAAGGCTTGTGGGAAACTTTTTGGGCTTGTTTCGATAGTCATGAGATCTCTAGAGACTGGTGCTACATATCTATTTCAACCATCAAATCTGCAAACATGGCTGGCATAATACGCAGGCTATGAAGTGATAAAACCTACCTACACCCCAAATAAATGGTTTATCTGTGAATGTCTTTCTACAAAGTCAGGGACCAACACGACTTAGCAAACCTACACCGCCTACATGAGGTATATCAAGAGGTTTTTAGGCTTACTCTGAAAGCCATGGAGATTCTGAGGAATCGGTACTATTTATCTATTTCAATCAATTTCCAAAGATTATTGTCATGGTATATAGACTATAGATTGAGGTCAACATCTATCTATACCCGAGTAGACAGTCTGTTATGTCAACGGTTTTATCCATTTTTATTAAGGTAACCTAGAGTCCCCCACCGAACCTACGACAGCTTAATCAGGGCATGTCAAGAAGTTTTTAGGCTTGTTCTAAAAGCCATGGAGATCATGAATGATCAATGCTACATACTTGTTTCAACTAATTTCCAAAGGTGGTTGTCATGATATATAGGCTATGGATTGATGTCGACACTTGCCTATACTTAAAAGGCAATCTATCATGTCAACGGTTTCGGCCGTTTCTAGTGAGGCAACCTAGAGTCCCTCACTGAACCTGCAATTGCCAGAGCAGAGCATATCAGAATGTTTTTGGGCTTATTCTGAAAGCCATGGAGATCTCATAGAGATTGGTGCAACGTTTTCATGTTTTGTCATGTTATGTAGGCAATGAAACAATGATTGACATTTGCCTATGCCCGATAGGCAATCTGTGATGTCAAAATTTGACCATTTCTGTGAGGTGAAGTCCTCATTGAACCTTTATGTGACCTGGTATCAAGGTCAAAAATGATCAATGCTTCATTTTCAATCAATTATTGCCATAAGGATGAACTTAGCTGGGGTAATGACTCATCATCAAATCACTTTGCCGATAGAGCAGACTTTAGGGTTTCATTTATTTGTTGGTTCATGCTGGGAGATTTACAAGGCTTACTACAAAATTGTAGGGATCCTTAAGGATCGATGCTACTCCGAAGGGACCTTTACCCAATTTCATTGCTGAAGGGCTAGAGCCCAAATTCCTTAAGGGGCGGTGGCCCACAATTCACTGTAAAGGGGTTAAGGACCAAATTCCTTAAGGGAGGGTGGCCCACAATTCATTGCAAAGGGTTCAAGGCCAAAATTCCTTAAGGGGTGGCGGCCCATAATTCATTGCAAAGGGGCCAAGGCCCAAATTTCTTAAGGGGCGGCGGTCCATAATTCATTGTAGAGGGGCCAAGGCTTAAATTCCTTAAGGGGTAGCAGCCCACAATTCATTGTAGAGGGGTTAAGGCCTAAATTCCTTAAGGGGCGGCGGCCCACGATTCATTGCAGAGGGGCTAAGGCCCAAATTCCTTAAGGGGCGGGGTCCCATAATTCATTGCAAAGGGGCCAAGGCCTAAATTCCTTGCTCAGGGGCTAGGGCCCAATCTTATTGCTTAGGAGCCACAGCCTAATCTCATTGCTCAGGGGCCACGACCCAATCTCATTGCTTAGGGTCCACAGCCCAATCTCATTGCTCAGGGGCCACGACCCAATCTCATTGCTCAGGGGTCACGGCCCAATTTTCATTACTTGGGGCCTAAACCCAAATCTCACTACTTACTATTTGATTAGAAGTGATACATCAATCTCTATTGATAGAGGGTGGCGTATCATCTTTGTTCTTTGTTTGGGAGATGAGGCATCATCTCTAGCTTTACTTGGTCGTGAATGGCCTTTTGCTGGGCCGTGAATGACACTTTACTGGAGATGATGCTTCATTTCAATTTACTTTTTTGAGAGGTGATGGGTCATCTTCAATCACAATTAATGGGAGATGATGTATTGTCTCCACTTTTCTTAGAGAGATAATGATAGTGTGGCCTTGAATGGCCTTTACTGGGGATGATACTTCATCTTGATATTTTTTGCTCCTTAATCCCAAAGTCATCGACAGCTGTGTAGAAGGCTTCCCTAGTGATATGGATGATGTTTTCTAACGATTCACAGTGCTGATTGATTGATGATTGATTCAAAGCCTGGATTGGATAGCCTTTGCATTTGATTTTAAAAGAGGTTTTGAAAATTCATTTTCTAAAACCTTCCATTTGCTTTAAAATTTTGGGCCCCTCAAGGTCTTTGAACATTAGTGATGCCATGTTGTATTACTCTTTGAGTGCATAGGGTCATGTTTTCATATCCTGATGTCATGCCTAGTCTGGGCAAGGTATGAAAGGTTTGCAAGTTTTGGATATTGAATGTGTCTCTCCAAGGAGAGTGAGATTACATGCCTATGTTTGAGGTCTTTATTCTTACTTTGTCAAAAGATAGTCTTTTAAGATGTATGCTCATGACTTGATTGACTTGACTTGACTTAGGGTGCCATTTCTGGTTTTCACCCTAAGTGCTGACTTAATTTTGCTCCTTTTTTTGCTCCTGTTTACCAGGACTAGGTCAGAGTACCATTTCTGGTTTTCACTCTAAGCTTTGCAATACTTTTTTTTATCTTTGTCCCTTTTTTGACTCTCTACGAGGTACATGTTCTTGTTCCAAATTGGTTGAATGCTTGACTTATGTAATGCTGACTTTTGCTTAGAACTTCTCAAAGTGCTAAGAGGCTTGAATAGCTGCTTTGTTGAATGAATGGTTAATTGATGGTTTCAAGGTTTGCCTTTGATTAGGTAAGATTGGAAGGATCTGGAAATATGGATATGAATGGCTCTTGATCAGAGGCTGATTATGAATTGGCAATTATGGTTCTCTACAGAATGCCCATTTCTTGAAGAAGATTATGGTTCTCTACAAAAATCCTTGTATGTTTTTTAAGAAAATCATAGTTCTTTATAAGCTATTTTTTTCTTTTTTTGCTTTTCTTTGTTTGAACCATTGATTCTTTTGCTTTGGATTTATAGAAATGAACATGATTTTGGAGGTACAAAAATATAAATGGGTAGGAGAATCTTCTAATAAAATGACCGTTCAAGGTCTTTTCATTTCAAGCTTTCTAGCATAAGTCAGTTTTATAGTAGTCAAGCAAAGAACCTTTTGACTTGGTCCAAGTTTACAAATCTGGGCAAGTCTTCCCCATTCCTGTTTTCCAATAGTAGTGCCCCACTGGACAACTTCTGTTTGACAATGAAGGGTCCTTCGTAATTTATCCAAGGCTGCCCCCATGGTGCCTATTCATGTGAAAGGACTTTCTCTAGGTCTAACCCGCTTGTTGAATGCTATTGCCATGCACCTCTGATAGGCTTGCCCATTGCTTATTGCTTGCAATCAATAAGGTTCAATTGATCATGTCGAACCTATGCCTATGCTGACTCTGGAATATTCACCTCGGCTAGGACTCATAGACTTGGAATTCCAACTTCAATTGGTAAGACTGCCTCTATGCCATAGACCAATGAATAGGGGGTTGCCCCTGTTAAAGTATGGATTGAAGTTCTGTAAGCCATGAGTGCATAGGGCAACATTTCATGCCAATTGGAATGATTAGCAGTCATTTTCTATAAGATCTTCTTAAGGTTCTTGTTAGCTGCTGCTACTACTCCATTCATCTATGATCTGTATGGAGAAGATCGATAATGGTGAATCTTAAACTTTTGACAGAGTAGTTCAAGATCTTTTCTCACAAAATTGGTTGCATTGTCAATGATGATTTTGCTAGGAACACTATATCGACAAATGATGTCTCTCTGTATGAATCTGGTTATGTTCTTCATTGTGACTGTTGATAAAGATATGGCTTTGACCCATTTAGTGAAGTAGTCAATAGCCACAATGATGTACAGATGTCCATTGGTGGCCTTCTGAGGCATGGGTTCTACTACATCAATTCCCTATATGGAGAATAACCAAGGAGTAGTTAAGTTGTGCAATTCAAAAGCTGGTACTTTGATGATGTTTGCATAAGACTAGCAAGGGTGGCACTTCTTTACATGTTAACAACAATTTGATTCCATAGTTGACCAGTAGTAGCCCAATTGAAGAATCTTCTTGGCAGGCATGAGCTCATTCATGTATGGGCTGCACTCTCCTCCATGGATATCCTCAATGATTATGGAGGCCTCAGCTTCATCAACACATCTTAGAAGAATATGATGAGGGGACTTTTTGTACAAGGTCTTACCATGCAAAACACATTAATTTGATAATCTTCGCAGAGTGCGTTGGTCATTGTTGGAGGCCGTAGATGGAAGAGTCTGATCTTCCAAATAGTTCTTGATGTCGAGGAACCACGGTTCCCTGTTTAAATCAGTAGTTGTAATCTAGAGGCAATATGTTGGCTCATTTATCTGTTCAATCTCAATTGGTGTCATGTCTACCCCTTAAGGGATGTTAATCATTGAGGCTAGCATGACCAAAACATCTACAAAGCTATTCCTTCTTCTGCTAATGTAGTTGAAAGTTAAATATTCAAAGCTCTTGGACAGGATCTATAGACATTCAGGTAGTCTAAGAATTTTTCCTCTCGAATGAACTAGTCTCTGGTTGCTTGAAAGATAACAAGTGTTGAATCTCTGTAAACTTCTAGTTCATCAATGCTAAGATCAATGGCTGCTTTCAAACTGATGATGTAAGCTTCATACTTGGCTATGTTGTTGGTGCATTGGAAGTGTAGCCTTGTTGCAATTGGAATGAGGACACCAGTAGGGGAAATGAGTATGGCTCTAACCCCACAGCCTAGCTGATTAACAGCTCCGTCAAAGCACATCTTCTATTTGACTATCTTGTTTGACTCAACTTCAACACAAAGTATGTGTTCACCTGAAAAGTCAAATTTCAATGATGAAGGTTCATCTGTTGGTCCATCTGCTAAGAAATCGGTTATGGCTTACCCCTTGATAGCTTTCTGTGAGACATATGCGATGTCGAATTATGATAGCATCATGAGCCATCGGGCAGTTCTTCCTGTGGTTATTGGTTTCTTGAATAAGTACTTGATGGGATTTACCCAAGAAATCAAGAATACTTTATATGAGAGGAAGTAGTGCCGAAGCCTTTTGGTGATATAGACTAGAGAGAGGCAAGTCTTCTCAAGAGGTGTGTATCTGATTTCGTAGTCAACGAAATGCTTGCTCAGATAATAGATGGCCTGTTCCTTCTTCTTTGTCTTGTAGTGCCGTCCCAGTACACATCCCATAAAGTAGTCATGCACAGTCAGATACAGGATCAACGGGCGGTCTGGGTCTGGAGAAAGTAATACAGGCAGTCTTAACAAATAGTTCTTGGTCTTGTCAAAGGCAGCTTGGTAGTCATCATTCCATTGGGTTGGAATGTTCTTCCTTGATAGTTTAAATAAGGGCTCACAAATGGGAGTGAGCTAAACAATGAAATGATTGATGTATTGGATATGAACAAAGAAACTGCATACATCCTTCTCTGTACGAGCTATAGGCATTCCGATGATTGCTTTGGCCTTAGAGGGATCAATCTCTATGCCTCTTTCACTAATGATGAAGCCTAATAATTTTTCATGGGAGGCTCCAAAAATACACTTGTTTGGGTTCAGCTTCAATCTGTATTTCCTTAGACGGGTAAACAACTTTCGTAGATGTGCCAAATGACCTTTTTTTGTGACGGAATTTGACAATCATGTCATCAACATAAACTTCCATCTCTTTGTTGATCATGTCATGGAAGGGGGCAGTCATGGCCCGTTGATATGTTGCCCTTGCATTCTTGAAACTGATGGACATGACTTTGTAATAGAATATGCCCCAACGGGTTATAAAAGCAGTCTTCTCATGGTCTTCCTTGGACATCTTGATATGGTTGTAGCCTAAGAACCCATCCATGAAGGACATCATCTCATGTCTGACAGTACTGTCTATGAGCACATCAACGTGGGGTAAGGGAAAGTCATCTTTGAGATTGACTTTGTTTAGGTCTCTATAATCTATACACATTCGGACTTTGCCATCCTTCTTGGGTACAGGGACGATGTTGGCTAACCACTAGGGATATTGGATAGACAAAAGGAAGCATGTGTCTAGTTGCTTTGGATTTCTTCTTTGAGGGCTAGGTACCATTTTGGTCATAGATGCCTAGGCTTTTGCTTGATAGGGTGAATATTCAGGTTATTGGGAAGCTTATGGGTGACAAGGTCTATGTCCAGACCAGGCATGTTTGCATAGGTCCATGTAAAGATGTCTATGACTTTTAAAGTAAATTTAACAGGGCATGCCCCAGATCTGAAGTATGAATTTACATGGTTTCTAACCTAAGATTGATCTCTTGGAGGTCATCTACTAATGGAAGATTCCGGTTCTCTTGGCACTCAAAGGCTTTGATCACCTCTTTTGGCATTACTTTCTCATCATTCCATTCTTCTTGTTCCTATTTTTTTTTAAAGGAAGAGCTTTTAGTATGAATTTACATGTAAAAGGGTATTTAATACCCGAAGAGCAACTGGATTTGGAATCATGATCCAAGTTGCCTACATACCCGATGTTTGCACTGATCACAAGCTTGGAAAGCCTGTTTAGCCAGGATCAAGTCACACATAATTCTGGTCTCGGGGTGGACCAAATTTATATTTTTTTAAAAACGTCTGAGCCTGAAGTTACTTCTCAGGTTTCCTACATGCTTGACTTTTAATATAAGTGCTTTTGAAAACATTGGTCTATCAAGATCAAGCCACACGTAGTTCTTTGACTACAAAGGTAAAGAAAGCAAAAAAAAAGTTTTTTAAAAAAAGTGATGGGGCCTAAAGCCGTGTCTTGGTTGCCTATGTACCCCTTACAAGAGCATTGGTCGAATGCTTTTGACAATTATGAGTCAGTAGAGATCAAGTCTACATAGTTCTTATATAAGAGGGTGAAAAGAAAAGACTAAAAGCTTTTGAAAAACATAAACTAGAGTAGAGAAGAGTTGGCTCTTCCTAGCTTTTTTCTCAATCATTCAATCCATCACCTGGTCCCAGTCTTCTCCTGCAATGGAGTTAGGTTGCCTGATCTGCTTTGTGGTGTCCATGGGTACCCATGTTTTTGGCATGTTGAGGTAGTCAGGGTCAAGCTCATCTAAGTCTAACTCTCCACTCATAATAACTGATTGAAGTGCTTCTCTGACATCACCGGGGAGTGAGAGTAGACTTAGAGGGGCTAGGTTGTCCTCCCTATATCCTAAGGTGTTGGGGGTTGAACATTCCTCGACCTCAGGGATGGACAGCTTAAAGCTAGACATGTGGGTATGAGGAGCAGCCTCAAGATGATAGGTAGGATGTTAATTGATGATTGGAGGTGGAATTGTGACTAGTTCTATTGGTATGTGTTTGATGCTGGGCTTGGATGGTACTGTTTGAGCTAGTGGATTAGTTGGTAGAGTGGAACAAGTCTGGGGTAGTTAGGAAGCTAATACAGAATGTTGTGCGGTCTTAAGGCCTACTTTCATCTTTTTGTTCTTTTTTAACTGATACTTGATGAGGGGTTTAGAACCGAGGCCTGCTTTGGATGGCACTCTGATGGCTTTGACGGGGTTCTTTCTTTCTTGAGAATGTTTTCCTAATCCTTTGTTTGGATGAAATTTTATTTTGGCTATCATATTGAACTTAGGTGGAAGTATTTCAACCTTCCTTTTCAGCTCTGTTGCCTCTTTCTCTAAATGCACAACCTCGAATTGGTACGAGGTGAAAGTGTTTAGGGCTTGTAGGTTCCAGACTCCTAGTATTTTTTCCCTATCATTGTGATAATATCTATATCTACGGGCACTGTGATGACTTCATCATTGATGATAAACTTGACTTTCTGGTGAAGAGTGGATGGGACAGCACCTACTTGATGGATCCATGGTCATCCCAACAACATTATGAAGGAGGATGGTATGCTCAGTACTTAAACTGAACTTGGAACATTCTCTCTTCTATCACTAGGGGAATGAACACTTCTCCTTAGCCATGACTCACTGATTTGACAAAGGCCCTTATGTCATAGGGGTTGGGTTTCACATAGTTTGCGAGAACTCCCAATGTATCCAGTGTATCTTTAGTGCAGATATTCAAGGCAAACCCAGTGTCTACCAAGATAAGGGGGTTACACATGTTTGAGTTGCAAGCTGTGATGTAGATGGCCCTGTTGTGCATTGTCACCCTTAGGAATCTCATCCTCTAAGAATCTGATGACTCGTGGTGTTGATACCCTGGCTACCATATTTTCCAATCTGTCCAATGTGATCAAGGCATCCACAAAAGACTTTCTGACTATTCTCAAGAATTTCTCCCTGTGTTGCTCTGATGTTAACAAAAGGCCTAATATTGAGACCTATTCTGGTGTCTTAGATAACTGCTTAATTAAGAATAGGTGAGACTTTCGAATAGCTGCCTCAAAATTTTCATTCTCTCTCTTTTCCTTTGCTTCTTTGGTCTGTTTATGTGTCTTTGTCTCAACTTCTTCTTCTATCATTTTCTCTTTGCCTTTGCCCTCGGGAAGCAAATATAAAACCGGCTTGGAGACCCTACTTGACTGGGTACTAAAGGTTGTGAGCTTATTCAGCTCGTCTTTCAAAAGTTCAGGATCTGCGACTTCCCCGACTAGATAGCCCAAGAGGATTCGGTTAAGTAAGTATTAGATTCTTGTGGGTAGGAGAATATTGATGACTTGGTAAGGGGATGAAAGGTTGGTGAGCTGGGCATATAGTGATGGTGGTGGAATGGTATGGGGGGATGAGAATGGGTCATGAGTTGTTGAACCTTCCTCGTACATATGAATGTCAGGGAGAAGAAATGTGATTGGGCTATCTATGGTTGTATCCCACATGTTTGTGAGCAAGTGCTCACTTTTAGGAGGGGGAATGAGCTCTGGGAAGTATCCATTTATGGCAAACACTTGATTGGTATCAGGTAGGAAAATGACTTTCTTAGGCTCTGAGATTTTGGTGATGTAGCTAGAAGGATTGAATTAGGTGTTAGTGAAACTGATCATATTGAGCCCTTTAGTAGTTGGTGGTCCAAGAGTGGATTTTGGATGATGTTTAAATTTGATGGGGAATTGGTGGGTGTGGGGTCAAATGATACCTTATCCTCATCGATCAAGTTTTGGATGTCGTGTTTTAAGCAGAAACACCTATCGAGGTTGTGCCCTGGAGTCTTATAGTATTCATAATGCTCTGTTTGGTTGTAGATGTAGGGCAGAGGGTAAGGAGGAGGTATTGGGTCAAGCAATTGTAATAACCTTTTCTTGAAGAGGTATTCTATGATGTATTTGTAAGAGTAGGGCAATGGGGTGAACTTTCTCTTTTTCTTTTCTTCTCTGGGCACACCCGAGTATTTAGGTTGGTGGAACTACTATGTTTGAGGAGGAATGATATTCATGGCTACTGTGTAGCTTTGGGTTGGCTATGGTGGAGGCAGAACATGACTGCTACTCTAACTAGGCCAAGGAACCTTAATGGCCTGAACAAAATTTACTTCCGGTTTGGTGACGGCTACCTTCTTTAGAGTACTTCTAGTGGAACTAGCTAGGGTGAGAGGTGTATTTGGTACTAAGCCTGCCTTGATGGTCAACTCTACCTTTGCGGCTTTGTCAATAACCTCAGTGAAGTTGTTCTGTGATGCAGTCAAGAGCATCAGTTGATAAGTGGGACCCAATGTCCTCATGAAGGTTGATATCATGCCCTCCTTGGACATAGGGTGTTTTAGGTTGGAGGTCTTTAATCTCCACCTATAGGCAAAGTCCCTGATATTCTCTCCTGATGTAGGTCTCATTCCTTCGATCTCCTCTCTGGTTGGGAACAACTCAAGGTTAAACTGTAATGATTGAGGAATGACCATGTCAAGGCCCTCCATGTACTAATGTTGCTCTTCTCTTGGCTTGCTAGCCACTTCCCTATATTTTTTTCTAGGCTCTAGCTAAACATCTGGACCAAGATCTGCTCATCATGTCCCCACTGGAACATAGCATTGCAATACATATAGAGGTGCATCTTAGGGCAAGTGGTACCATTGTATTTCTCAACATTTAGCATTTGGAAGTTTGGTGTTAGTACACCCCCGGGGTGGATACAAAGGTCCCTAAAGTCCGTAGAGATGAGGAACTGCCCCTTTCATTAACTCAACCTATGTTACCAACCTGGCTAACTGTGTACTGGTCCCATCTTTCAGAGGAGCAAGACTCTCCTTGCCTTTTCTACTTAAAGTAGATGTCCCATATTGCTCTTCTAGATCGAAGATGGCCTAGTAGTCCGGTTGCATGTATGTAGTTGTGGCTCAGAGCGGTGTTGTGACATAGATGGGCCCTTGTGTGTGATGGGCTATGTGGTAAAATCTGCTCGATAGTGCGAGGAGATTGTGGCTTGGATACCTTGCTCTGTCTATGGGGCCCTCCTTGCTTCATTAAATACTCAAACATCAGCTTCTCAAACTCAGTGAGGGTAGGAATTTGAGGCTGCTCACTGGTGTTGGGTTGATTAAGGGGTGGTGAAGAAGCTTGGGGTGATGAAGAGGATTTACCAGACTTAGGGATGGAGGTCCAACCATGTCGGGACCCGATGTCCCCCATTAATTGTTCCACTTCTAATTTGAACCCATCTGAGAGGATATCTTTGGAACCGGTCCTACCAGGAGGTGGATTTCCTGTGGATACCTTTGGGAGTGTAAGCAGTGTAGTGCTTGCGGTAGGAGGAGGTGTTGATTTGTTGGCCATAGCTTTACTACATTATGCCTTCTTCTGCTTCTACAGTAGAGTCTCTGGGGGAGCAATTGTAGCTTAATTAAATTGATAAAAAAAGTTCAATGTTATTATTTTGTAAGGTTCATTCTTTATATTCATTCAAAATTGATAGCCAGGTGCTTTACAAGTGCATATGTCATACAAGTGAATTCATGTCCTTTAATCAACTATAGAATTTTGGAAACAAAACTTTATACAATATATATATTAGAAATGATTACAAAAGGAGGGGGTACTTATCCCGATACATAAAAAAGACAACATAAAATGAAAATCTAAAGATCAGGCACTGCTGGAGGTGATGGAGGTGACACTGGTTTGTAGCCCAAGGAGAAGATATATTCTCTCAGCTTGCAAACCCATGATTGTATCCACTGATTTTGTATAAAGGCCATGTTGTTGCTATACCTCATCTCAAGTCCCAAATCCTCATGGGAAGTCCTACTATCATTGAGCTCATTTTTCAGAGAGTGAATGAGCTCGACTTGAGTTTTGTTCCAATGTTGGGTACACTCATGTGAGACCTTGGCCTGCGTACATAAAAGTATCTCAGTTTCTAAGGTAGCTTTGGTTTGGGTATGTGAAGCCCATTCCTCGGCTAAGTCTATCAGTGCTTGCTTATACTCTACTTGAGTGTGAGAAGACTCTGTATGTAATGAGGATGTTGATTTGGTGCATAGACTCTTGTTTGAAGAAGTGGATGCTGTAGGGGTAGCAGGCTATAATGGAGGCTTATGTGAAAGCCAATGCTCATATGTAGATGACATGGCCTGTGTTTTTGCAGATACTAGCTGCGGATGTCCTAAAACTCCAGTGTGCGAGCTATCCCATAAAGCGGCTAGTATAGCTCGTGTATGATTAGATGTATGGTGATTAAGTTTGCATATATCTTCGAATACTATGGGAAAGTCGAAGAGATTTTTCCTAAGTGCTAATTAGCGAAGAACGCATATGGGCATATAGGGAGTGCTTTGGTGGACTCTTGTAATAACCATGTATGTGCGGTCTTTGGTAGCAAGAAGTGGATAATGGACCCTATGCCACATGACACGTCAAGTAATTTGTTCAGGAAGCATGACAGCTAGTAGCTTCTAATGGCCTGGTGTAGTTGCTTTGTTTGGCAAAGTCAGCTTTTGATGTGGATCTTTGCTGGAATCAGATCTTGTGACACATACATTGGGAAAGATACAAGGATGGACAGATGCTCCGACAACCAAGCTTGTAAGAAAGCCAGGCAACCATGTAGTCACCCTCTGGGATGTCGAGCACAATGTGAGAGACTGGAGATAGTCTCTGAAATGATCATAGGTGCAAGCGTCTTCTTTTGTAGATGCTAATCTAAAATGTTGAGTAAGACACCATTAATGTGATGGCAACTATGTGATAGTAAAAGCTATCCTAAGACAACTAAAGTGAATGCTCTGAACTTGATAGGATTGGTGAAGTCACCAAGTTTCTTCTAACCTTTTTCCAATAAAAGGTCAAAAGGACAATGTAAATATTCTCTTGTAGCTTCCTTAGGCAGGGAGGCTTTGGAGATGTCTAGTGTGTGAAAGCCTTTAAGGTAGCTAGGCTTGTGAGTTGGGATTATGGCACTGATGTTGAGACAATGTTCCCAGTCTAAGAAGGATTCGAGCTCCTTAATAGTGGGCATAAGTTCTTGTTCTCTAAAGTGGAAAACCATAGATGTTAGGTCCTAAAAGGAAATGGCTGCTTCTATTAGTGGTGAATCTAGGTTGATTAGTGCTATAGCCAATGCTGCCTTTAGTCGGCTTTGACTTTTCCAAACTTCCCGTTCTTCGAGGGGAAGGGAAATTAGGGTATTTGTAAAATTCATAGAAATGGTAGAGTACACATCCAATTGCATGGGTTTGTGAGCTATGTCTGCAACCACAGGCATGAACGCAAGGTTAGAAATGTCATTTTATAGCTAAAAACAACATTTTATAGAAATTAAGCCTAACGCCTACTTTTTGCCTCAATGCCTGATTTTAATTGAATTAATAATCAGGTGTTGGGAGCACAATTAGGCATTGAGAGCAATTACAACTTTAAATGACCCATGGTTAGGTCTTTTGTCTTTTGTGTTTTAAATTGCTATTTTCAGTTACAAACTGTAGGAGAGGTCCCCACAATATTTTATTTTATTCCTTTTTCTACTTTTTAACAAAAATCCATCTTTTTCATCGTCAATAATGAGTCAAAGAGGATCAAGTCACCACTTCCCGCTCTCTCGGCACAAGAGAAATCTTTGTGGAAGAATCCTGTGCCGGACGGGGTAAGTTTTTGACTTGTTTATGAATTTTTCTTTTTACTTTTATGGGTTTTTTATTGTACTTTGATTTTGTGTTGATTCAATGTTTTTTGCTTGTTTTTGGTTTATTTTCTTTTAGACTACATTGCATTTTTAGGTTTTTAATCATTAGAATATAATCATATTACTTTGATTTTGATATTTGAATGATTTATAATGGAATTTTAAAAGTTTTTTAGGTGATTTTCAGGTTTTCCAATGCTTAAAAATCACTACCCTAAATTGCAGGCATAACGCCTGATTTTTCACTGTTTCAAAAAAATGAGTGTTGAAATTTTAGGGGTTGGCTTAAAAATAAGGCATCAACCTAAAAATCAAGCATTAGGCCTGAGAGACAAATTTGTTGTTTTTGATTTCTTTGTTTCTTTTTGAGTTATTTTTGCTTCCTTTTGCTTCTAAACACTCTTTTAACATGTTTCCCTTTTCAGGCTAGGGGAAAAGTAAAGCACCATGGCTCTTAGTTTAGGGTTTTGGTTTTATGGGGCTGCATGTGTTCCCATGTCCAGGACCAAGTGAAGGCCATGGGTTTTGGCCATTTTCTGAGTCTGTCGGCATTGCAGGCCAACAAAGCTTTTCTGATGGCGCTGGCCGAGAGGTGGTCCCCCATCACACGGACTATTCGCCTTCTGATGGGGGATATCGGGGTGCCTCCCATTGATTTTTTTATGATGATGGGGCTATCCATGGATGACACCCTTCCGCCGAGTTCAGATGACTTTGACCCGACATTGGTGGCTCGAGGCATAGGGCCGTAGCCTGTGGCGTACTACAAGGGCATGAAGGGTGTCCTTCCCTTTTGGTTTGAGAAAGACTACATCTAGACCACCAATCAGAGCTCGCCAACAGAGATTTCTTACTCGACCCGAGCCTTCCTAATATACATGCTGACCCGCTCCATCTTCTACAGCAAAAGTGACAGGGTGTATTTCTACCTATTGTCGGCCTTGGAGGATCTGGACCTCGTGGCATTACGGAGTTGGGGTAGAACCACCCTCGGGTGGATGTATGCTAACATGAGCGAGATCTCCTCCAAGAAGAGCCCTCATGCCTTCATAGGGCTTTGCATCCTATGGGAGGTATGCTTCACTTTTATTCTTTTATTTATTGCTTTTTATTTTATTTACTTTCTTTAATTTGCTTTTGATAGTGCTGATTCTTTCTTTTGTAGGTGCAGTGCTATGAGCACTTCCTTTCCTTAGCTCCTAGGTGGAGGGATGAGGAAACATTTCCCTTCCCCTGTGTTGCACAGTGGAAGGTGGCACACACCTTCCACAAGGCCTAGAAATCCATCTCGACCTTTCGACATGAGTTGGATCTTCTAACAGCTGACCAGGTAAGTACACAATACTTTAGTTTAATTAATTAATGTTTTTTTCTTTCTTATAAATCATTACTTAACTTTTATTTTGTCTTATGCAGGTCAAATGACACTCGTGGACCCGTTGGGGCTTGGGGGTAGAGGATACCTTAGACCAAACCTTAGCTTGGGGTTGGTCTTTTCAGAAGGTTGTGTTGGTGGCCCTTGGTAAGGTTACCATGTACCTTGGGGAGAGGTGCTAGAGGTAGGTCAGAGTCGGGGTAGAGGACTTTGTGGTCCCACACTCACCTCCTCAGGTGATCGACACCGAAGGGGAGATTGGTAGAGGGGAGGAGGGCATCAAGGCCTTTGTGTTCCTGGACTAGGCTAGGAATTATAGTGAGTGGTAGGCCACTCAGACTTGTGGGCCCTTGGACTGCCCCATTGAGTCCTAGGTGAGTTTATTTATTTTTGAAAAAAAACATTTTTTTATTTTTTTATTTTTGACAATATTTAACTTACTTGATTTTAACAAGTAGCTGAGGCATAGCCTGTAGAGGAGCCAGCACCTCTTACCTGGAGAGGGAGGAAGAGGAGGGTTCCACCTGTTGAACTTGACCTGATGGGGATGGTGCCTGAGGTGGTATCCCTGACTGACCTCAAGGCTAAGGTCACTAAAGAGCCCTTGCTAGAGGTCGAGCTTCCTGAGAGTTGGGTGCCCCCTAAGGCAATGACTCATGTATGGTTTGATTTGTTTTAAGTAATTAATTTTAAAAAAAACTATGCATTTTAATTTTTGACAAAGTTGTGTGTACTTATGTAGGTTTCCAGGGAGGTGTACCTCAATGCCCTCTGGAAGTTGGCAAGGTGCTTTGACTTGGTGGGGCAAAAGCATCAGGCCCATCTGACTGAGGTTGCCGCCTTGAAGGCAAACCAAGGAGAAGCTGTAGAGGAGGTAAAGATGTGAAGTTATTTGTTCTTTTCCTTTAAGCATTTTTTTTTTAAATAGGTTCTAACATGTGTTTTTTGTTTTATGTTTGCAGAGATAGATCCTCATTCTAGGGGATACAGGAGATGTTGCAGGGGACACTAAGATGTCTTCCATTGAGTCTGAGGTTGGTGAGTCCATGAGCTTAGGACATGGTGGAGTTGAGCATGTTCCTCCTCCATAGATGACTGAGGAGCTAGGTCTTGCTACGAGGGTATAGACTACCACTATGCCCTCTAAAGATGTTGCTATTCATTCTAGGGAGGGCCGAGTGTACATAGGAGTAAAGCAAGGGGCAAGGAGAGAAACATTCAAGGAGATGAGGACTGACCTGATAGCTAATCCTCCTGCAGAGTATGAGGG